>WYDI02009358.1:0-13342 GCA_009867235.2 Psittacus erithacus | reverse complement strand
AGCAAGCTGCTCTAGTGGAAGGTGTTCCTGCCTGTGGCAGGGATTGGAACTGGATGAGCTTTAAGGTCCCTTCCAACTCAAACGATTCTCTGGCTCGATGTGTGTTCAACATGCCAAGGCTGTGCGTAACGTAGTGGCTTGTTGAGCTGATTCCTTTTTTTAATTGAATGGGTCTTACAACAGACCCTTACTCAAGATGCTCAAGTCGAGTTTCTGTCTGAGCAATTGCTTGGCTCACTAGAAGCACATGGGCCGACCTTTCAGCAGGTCTCATTTCATAGAATCATTGAATCACAGACTATTTTGTGTTGGAAGGGTCCTTAAAGCTCATTTTGTTCCAACCCCCTGCCACAGGCCAATGTGGTATTGTGGTGCTATTGCATTTGCCATAACTAAGAATCCAGCTGAAGACATTTTGGGCAGCTGCACTATCACTGTGTGTCTGAGGTAGTTTCGAGTAATGATGTCTGTCTGCTCTTGAGTTGCAAGAGAATAAAACATCCTCTTCCCCTCCTCAGTAACACCCAGGTGATGTGCAGTGCTCAGTGACCGGCACATCGCTGCCTGTGTGGGATCACTGTGCTCTGCTCTAAATGATCCCAGCGCCTGGTATATACCCACCAGCCCCAGATAGAGAGTGTTCAGCAAAATGCACTTAATATCAGATATGTGCTCTCTCAGGGGAATAGACTCTTTAAATAGTTCTTCACTAGCTCTTACTATAAGAGCATAATCTTGCAGAGCCTCTTTTTACCTCCAAAATTGACTCCATTTCAGTAGTGGAAGAAGCCTGCTATGTGGGTATGGTTTGAATTTATAAAGCCTTTTGGGATCCTTCAGGAGGAAAACTGTTCTGCAAATGACTGATAAATCGTGGCTATTGCTGCAGTTACATTTTATTATTGGGCTTTTTTTAATTTATGGCAGTGCAACAACTTACACAGCAAACAACCATTCTGATATGCCTTGGGAAGGGAATAATAATTGTGAGGGGTGTGGGGAGTGTTGGGAATGAGGCTGTTTGCTGAGCACCAGGCTCTTACTGATGTCTTTGATAGCATCAAAGACATTTTCCTCTCTTTCTTTAATGATAGTATTTGACACCTTTGTTTTCTCTCCCTGTGCCAGGCGCTTTCTGGGCAGGAAGCAGGGTTAGCAGGAGTTTGCAGACCAGCACAAGGCAGCAGTTTTATCTGAGCTCAGGTCTTGCTTGTGTACGCTGTGTGTTACCGCGTGACATAGAGGACGCAGGTACCCGGAAGGATGCTGCTGGAATGAAAACCCAGTTTTAATGTTTGTAGTTGCAGCAAGGAGATTTCATTTCACCAAACCTCACTTCTGACCTGTGTTAAACAGATAGTGTGAGCACGCCGCATTGCTGAGACCCAGCACAGGGTCCCAGCAATTGCTTTCCAAAGGTTTCATGCTTTGCAGTGTAAGAGCTGTTTAAAGTGGCGTTCCATGCACAGTCAGGACTCAGCTACACCTCCATGCCCAGCACAGGGGAGCTGCCTCTCTGGTGATCAAGGCTCCAAGGGAAGGAGAAATCAAATGTGTGGTTAGAGCAGGTAATGTGCTGAGCAGTCAGCTCCGGTCCATGCAGATAAATGGCACTACAGCGGGAGCACTGCTGCTGAGAGTATTTACCTTCACCCACCATAAAAAGCACAAACCAACCTCCTGCCTCTGCAGAGAAAGTGTCTTGTGTGCAGGGACTGCACCCTGAGTCCTTTCCCAGGAGCAGTCACTGGCTGTGGACACAAAGAGGGCTGATGGTGTTCAAATGCTGGAGCATTAGAGGAAGGGGGGAACAGAGCCACACATTAATTCACTACTGGGTTGCCCCTCCATGGGGTCTGTCAACCAGGGTGGGTGCAGGACACATGCAGAGCACCCTTGAGTGACACCAGTGGGACCTGCACCAGCATCACTGGAAAAGAACACAGGGAGAAAGTGGGGAGATGCTTTTCTGCCACCAGTCTCAAAATCCAACTGCACAAATCCAACCCAGTGCTATGTGAGGAGGCAGGAGCCTGCTCAGGGAGTTTTTTCTCCCCTCTACAGGGTAATTACTCCCAGCAAACTCCATAGACTTTAATTAAAATGACTGCAACACGAGAGCAAGTCACTTACAACTGTACATACCCAGAGCTCTAAAAGCTTCAGTCACTGATAAGCATCTCACTTAGATGGATCGTAATTGCTCCCAACATCGGGTGATCATTGCTGTTGTTTTGCCACTAGCTCGGTGCCATAGCAGGAAGGCCGGGATTGCAGGACACAGGGAATTGCATAATTTTTTTTATATATTTTTTTTTTGCTGGTTTTCTTTCTGGCCAATTTAAAATTTGTCAAAGTCGGTCTTCTTCTGGATCACTGCCCTTTGATATTTCGCGCACTCCATTTGCCACAAACAAGCCGCAGGGCCGCAGTTCATGCTGACTCCAGCAGAAGCAGAGAAAGCTCCATTTATCTTACACTGCCTGCTGAATTCTTACTCATTAGCTGGGGGTTCACTGCCTCTCTTTAACCCCTGAGTGGCTGTCATCCCTCCCTGGAGCTGCTGAAGAGCAGGGGAGAGGGAGATGCTCTCCTACCTCTTGCGGGAGCGGTGGGGCGATGGGGGCGACAGTGGTCTCGTTCCAGGCATCTTGAGATGCTGGGGCTGAACTTGCACTTGAGGAGCGTGAGCGCAGGGAAGGCTGGCAGATACTGAATAATTTGACATAAATCTGTTCATTATCAATTCTCCAGCGCGGTCGCTGCGATGTTTTATTAGCCCCATGTTTTATTAAAATGTCACTCAGGAGTTGTGCTATTACAAACCAGCAAACAGTGAGGAGCAGAGGGCAAGGGAAGGAAGGAGAGCCCTGATCCTGCCTATGAGCACGGCTCCGTGTGCAAGTCCATGTGCAAGGGGAGCAGTGATTGCCTAGAAATCGCCTAGAAAGGGTTCAGGCTGCAAGCCTGGGGCTGTGGTTAGAAATACAGAGATTCCATTTTACTTATTTATTACAATTAGAGTAAAATGTATGGGAGCAGAATGAAAATCAGCTTTGTCGTGTGGATTCTGAGCATGGCGTGTGCACAGTGGAATGCGTGCCAAAAATGGGGGGAATAGGAAGGAAAGGAATGGCAAAATGGCTCCAAGTTAGAGCAGGCTTGGATTTTACATTTCTATATTGCTCCTATTGGGTATTTATCTCATAGTAAAGGGAAGCGACTGTTCATCACCTGATACAGGTTGTAATAGTGGGAATATCCTCCGCCTGATCCTATGATCTGATTGTACCACAGGGCAAGGACTTTGCTGGTGACCTGGGACCAGCCTCGTTTCTTGAGTGCCTGAGCTCTTCGATCCCATCCTGCCTCCTTCCAAGCTTTAGCATGGAAAGTTAAATTGCGTCTCTCAAGTCCAGTAATTCTGGGTTTGGGGGTGTTGGTTTGTTCAGTGTTGTAATTAATCAAAATGCTGGTTGTCCTCTTGAGCAACAAGCAAGAAGGATGCTGCTGCTGCGATTCCATCGCTCACCACGTCTTGGACCAGCGCGGGCGGCACGGCTGTAACTTTGTCTTTTCATAGATGCTGATTCGCAGTAACTGCTTCTGTATGCAAGTGCTGCTGCATTTAAATTGTTGTTAATTCCCCCTCATGAGTCTAGGAGAGCAAGTGCTGCTTTCTGTCAGCTCCCCCCTGTCACTGGCATCTTGGATTCCTCCCATAATAGGGATTTTTTGGAGTCGCATCCCTGCCCCTTTGCTGTGATCCAGTGTGAGGTCTCAGGAGCACAGAGGTGGAAAGGACCAGGGCAGAACATCCCACGGTGCAGTTGTACAAGGATATTTCAAGCTCATGTCATGGGCATGTGTGACCTTCGCTGCAGTTTCCCATTGCACCTTTATAACATAAATCCTGCTGAATATTTAGTGAAGCAATTACAAGCAGCCTCATTTAAAGAAACAAGCAGCAATCCGGAGCTGCCGCTCTGTGCAGGGACGGGAGGGGCTCTCAGTGACCTTCCTCCTCCCCTTGCAGCAGCCCCAGGGCTGGGGTGGCCAATGCGTCCCTGGGCAGCCTCCACTCTGATGCCTTTATTGCTGCCTTGGCTGAATTTTTGCCTGGCAAGAGCTTTGTTAAAGGCAGAGGAGGGGGAAAAGGTGAGATATGGGGGGGGTGGGTTATAGTTGCAGGTGTTGCCCATCCCTGGCAGTGTTCAAGGCCAGGTTGGATGAGGCTTGGAGCAAGCTGCTCTAGTGGAAGGGGTCCCTGCCCGTGGCAGGGGCTGGAACTGGATGAGCCTTAAGGTCCCTTCCAACACAAACCATTCCCTGATTCAGAGTCTGGAAAGACACAGCTATTGATGTTGAATCCATCTTCTCAGATCAGTTGGGTTAAAGGCCTTGATGCTGGGTTTTGCCCAGGTCTTTGAGGTCCTTTAAGGAAAAGGCAAGAAAATGGACAGGTAAATGCTTGGCCGAGGCTGTGAGCTGAGGGTGACAGAGGAAATCCCATGTTTTGCCATCTTAGGAAGCACAAATGATCAGATCGATTCCGGAGCCTCCTGGCACTCTGCAGGCAGAGGGAACCTACAGTAACATTTCTGGAAGTCATTTTGTCTGACCTCTTAAACTGGTTGTATTTAAGAAAACCATTTTGCTACTGAATGTCATGGGAGCTGTGATTCTTGGTCCTGCCCAGCCATTCCCATCTGCAGGAGCGTTATCCCAGCACCCATTGCCCTGCACTGCAGCAAGCTCAGTGCCGGCCCCACGCTGCTGGCAGCTCCCTCTGCCCCACGCACATATGGAGGATGCTCAGAGCCCTTTCTGTTTAATGGGGCACAAATCAAAACGGTTCAGATGTTGCTTCCCTGCTGTGATGCTTCCCCCTAACTTTTGGAGAGGAGTGTAAATGGATATTCAGCATTGGAGAGTGATCGCAGGGATTTATTGCCGCAGCTCTTGCATTTGTCTGCATGGGGAGGGCAGCTCCTCTGAAACCTTCCCACCATCACAGGCTGTAAAGCGTGTGTGCAGGTCCCTGTGCCCTGCCTGTAGCTCATCTCTGCACTAGGAGGAGTTGTAACCCCCAAAGCCAAGGATGGGGAGGCTGGAATCACCCCACAGGGAGACGGACGTAGGCCAGGGAGGGGATGATGGGGGACATGGGCAGGCACGAGCTGTCAGCTTCCTTTGGGAAGCATTTGGGAGCATTTTAGGTCACATACTCCTTATGTGTGGTTCGAAAGTGGGTTTTGTTGGTTTAACGGGGTCTGTTTGTGCGGAGGGGTTTGGCAAGGCCCCGGCCACTGCTTTTGCCCTCGGAATTGGCTGTGATCTGTTGGTACCCTGGTGTTAGTGCATTTCTTCAACTTGTTTAAGGCACTTTTGCTACTGATGAGGAAAGAAGAAAGTAAAGGCACTGCACAATGAAGAGGTTTTGGTGCCTTCACCGCTGTGGGGAGGCTTTAGAGGTGTTGAGAGCAGAATTAAGACGTTTACGTGGCCTCTTCCGATCATGCCAGAGCAGGGATCGTGCCAACACTATGTAATAGATCCCAGCGCACTTGGAGCCCGCAGAGCAAACTGCAATCCAAGACAAATGTGACATTTATGGCACTTAGAGCACTGCCTTAGACAGTGCCTCGTGCTGCTGCCAGGTTGGGGAGGTCACCCATGCTCTGCCTTCCTCTAAATTGCCACCTTGTCTTGCCTGGGTGCCCGGCTGCATGCCGAACCCCTCCACGTGCTGTGTGCTTTGCAGTGTGCCCCTTGCAGAGAGCTGCCGCTTTTGTTTCCCTATTGATTAGCAGCCAGTCCATTCCTGGAGCTCTGTAATGTTCTGTGATTTAAACTTGAGCAGTTTCATTAACTGTCAAGTACCGTTAGAGCAGAGGAATCCCATATTTTAGCTCCCTCCCTGTGCCACGTGCGATTTGTGGAAGGAGACTTTCTTTTACCGTGAAATAACTAACTAAAGCCCCAGTTTCCTGACAGACCCCGAGGCCCCGAGATCCGACTGGGGAAGAAAGAAACCCATTCCAAGATATTTAATTGTATAGGGGGCTTACGGGATTGATCGGGAGCTTAGCTTTGTACAATAGTCCAGTGAATAAGGAATGCTCCTGACAAACGATCGATGATGGGATAATCACTCTTTATCCCCCCTCCTCATTGTTACCTTCTTTCTTGCAGGAGAACAGGGTTCAGAAGTCAAAAATCTTTATAGACGCTGCTTTTAAATTAAGCAGAAAATAGACATTGACATATTTGTTAATCTCACCTAAATCATTACCGGGCCTGGCTGCTTTGCTGGGCTGAAGTGCACCCATTTCAACCAGGGAGCAGGGGAGCCGTGAGTAACAGGGATAGGTACAGAGAGTTTTGTATTGTGGAGGTTGTAAGAGCAGCTTCTCTTCATTCAAACCTTACTTGCAGTGGAGAGGTTGGGCAGCATTTATGTTGGGAGGCACATAAAAACATGCCTTAGGAGGAATAGTGTCTGGCCTGTGGCTTGGGAGTGTGTGTGTGTGTGTGTGTGTGTGTGTGTGTGTGTGTGTTCAAACCCTTCTGGCTTGGAAGAGGGACTCTGGAAGGAAATGGCTTGATACGAGTGGTGCAAAGTAGAAAGGAGCAAGGCCTGCATTGGGCTGAGCCCAAGCCCTGTGTCAGGAGCTGCTCATGCTCAGCCCTTTGGCCCTGGGATCAGTGTGTCCGTGTTTGCTCAGGCAGGATGCTGATGGAACCAGCCTGCAGGAGAACCTGGAATTGTGCAGGTGGCTTTACACTGTCCCTGTTCCCTGCTAAATGAACTGTGTGTTGGGACAGTATTCTTTTTTAGGAGTAAGCTGGTAAATGTCACTTAATTGATGGCTCAGCTCATTGGCATTTAAACGGAGTAGAGTTTCCATGGTGAGCTCTCCTTTGAAGCTCTTGCCTGAATATTGGTGCAGGAAATCCGGGCTGGAACACTCACATGTGGCTCAAGACTCTACTTGGCCTTGCTGGGAGCTGATGGTCGGTGTTTATCGTGGCCAGATGCAGTCTGGGCTTCATCCCTATGGAGGAAACTCCCATTCTCTGGGCTGTGCAGAGCTGGTGGCCTTTCCCCCATGCAGCAGCCCCTTTGCTCCCTCTGCTTTGCCCTGTCTCTCACATGCGGCTGTGCCTGGTTGCAGGTACCCCTGAGCTGAGCCCCATGGACAGGAAAGAGCTGGAGACGAAGCTAAAGGAGCGGGAGGAATTCCTGATTCCCATCTACCACCAGGTAGCCATGCAGTTTGCTGACCTGCACGACACACCCGGCCGGATGCAGGAGAAGGGGGTCATAACGGTGAGTGCCATGGAGCATTCCCTGGGGGTTTGATGCAGGAGGAATGGAGTCTCGTGCATGCAAAATACCCCATCCCCAAGCCCCAGTGCCTCTTCCCACAGGAGCAAACCCTCTGCACCCACGAGCTGTGTCCTGGTCCCAGGCATGTTGTGCTTTCTAGCACCTCCACCTGATCCATGTCTATTTGAAACCCCCGTTTTCTGGGCCTGAATGGGACGATGGTGGAATCTTCAAAGCTCACACATGGGAGTATTTCTCTTGTTCAGGCCTTTTTTGACAGTGGGAATAAGGGGTATGTATTTCTCCGTGTAAGTGTCATCCCTCACTCATTTCTCCTTCTCCACTTATGTCTTGGGCAGGATATTCTAGACTGGAAAACTTCCCGAACCTTCTTCTACTGGAGATTGAGACGTCTTCTTCTAGAAGATGTGGTAAAAAAGAAGATCCACGATGCCAATCCCGAGCTGACCGATGGGCAGATCCAGGCCATGCTGAGGCGTTGGTTTGTGGAAGTTGAAGGCACAGTGAAGGTAAGTGGGAAAGCTCTCACCAAGGGGGTTACTTCTCCCAGGTGGAGTTTGGGTTTGACCCCTGGTTTTTAATTGCCATGTTCACAAGCACTTGAGGTGGGCCGGGAACTTGGGGATGTTGGGATCAGATCTCGGGGGCCTGGTGCTCCTTCACCTTTGCCATATGTCACTTAGCCCAGGGGAGCCCCTTGGCTGCTCTCCCCGGGTCACGCAGTGCTGTAACACCGTGTGGAGCCATCAGAGGCTGGGGCACGGATCTGGGCTCCCCTCCGCGCCGTCCTCGGCCTCATCCCAGCGCTGGGGCCGGGAGTCCTTTAACTGTGCTCCGCCGGGGAAGCCGCAGTCTCTGTCGCTGCTCTCGGGTTGTTTTTGTCAGGGTTCTCCAATCTGAGCTCGTGTTCGATTCGATTCGATTTGATTCTATTTTGAAAGTCACAAACACTGAGGGGCTCCGGGGGGGGCTGTCTCTGGGGGGCAGCGGCTTTCCAAGGTAGTGTCTGAGCATCTTTAGAAGCAGGCATCTCGTTAGCTAATACATTACACCAATCAAGGAGAGTTATCTTAAGCCACAATTAATCTGCTCCCTGGCATATGTTGATAGGAAAGCATCATGCTGTTTCTTAATTAAAAGCAAGCGGATTAAAAATGATTAATAAGAGTATTAAATATTCTCCTAAACTAAAAGCTTTGGGATTCTTGGGTAAATCGAGCTTTGCACAGGTCTGCAACTGTGAAGGCAGCTTCATGGGCCTCACTTTGTATGCAGGGAGCATTTCTGGCCTGTCTGGGGGCAGAGGCAAGGAGCAAAACCTGACACATTTAAATGAGTAATAAGGGAAAAACAATGAAATAAGCAAAATCCTGAGGTTGAGGTGACATCACCGCCTTAAAACAGTCATAGACACAATGCTGAAGACACAGGGCTGGGGCTGGAGCAGGGGCTGCTCATGGCAGTGCCAGCTCTAACCCAAGGGTGTAGCAACATCTCCGTCATCATTCAGAACACGGCTTTGGAGCAGCCCAGGGAAGGGGAAAACAATTTCTTGGCCTTTGGCACGGGTGATTCAGTGTATAATGAGGGGTGAGCAGTGAGGAGGCTGATGGGTGAGTGCTGCCTTTGCGCTCCTCTCTGGGGCTTAAGGACGGGGAATTGGGCTTTGGTGTGGGCCATAGCTCGGCAGGATGGGAAGGATGCTTCCTGGGGCCTTGCAAAGACGCTGCCCCCCAGCCCAAGGCTTCACATTTGGGTGCAAACACCCATTGAGTTCTGCTGCCTCCTGCTCCACAACCAGCCCCAAATCACTCTGCTCCCAGTCAGGCCACAGGCACAGCCGTGAGGATCCAAAGTGTCCAAGGTTCCCTGTTGGAGCTGCTGGGGTCTGCCCTGTGTTGTGCCAGGAGGGTGCCTGCTCACCCCACGGTGCATTGCACCGAGCTCATTGTCATTCTGACTTTGACTTGGGTAGTGATAACAGAGAAGGATAGTGCACCTTTAAATGAGGAGCTTTGTGTTTAATTACCCAAATAAAATGACATAAATATGAATGAGTGCTAATGGTGGTACTTGCTTTTCCGGAAACCATTAACAAAACGATTCTTAAATGATTTGTAAAGAAAATGAGAGGAGCAGAGAGGAGCGAGAAGGCTATTAGGAGCCTAACACACTCCTGAATTATTATGTAGTCAACTACCAGGCAAGTACCAGGTGAAATGATCTTGCAAAGGAGAAAAGGGGGGGTTGGCACCAAGGCTTTTTGGGATGTGGAGACCCTGAATGTTCCCTCTCTCGGCTGCCAATGACTGTGGGTTGGGAAGGGTGCATTGGGAGCACAGTGCAGGACACGGGATGACACGTGTGGGTTGTTCACAGGGCTACTTGTGGGACAGCAACAAGGACCTGGTGGAGTGGCTGGAGAAGCAGCTGACGGAGGAGGAGGGAATTCGCTCCGTCGTGGGAGAAAACATCAAATACATCTCCAGGGATTACATCCTCAAACAGATCCGGAGGTGAGGCGCCCGCACCCTGCCCGGCACAGCCGGGTTACAGAGCTCGGCCTCTGCCGGGGCTGCAGCTCCTGCTCCTGCCGGGACGCTGCGCGTGCCTTGAGCAGGACCACAAACCAGCAGGGACGTCATCAGAGGGATCTGACCCTCTGGGGCCATCCCTGCCCTTTTCTGGGACAGAGCCGTGGCACAGACATTCCATTAGAGACAGGTCATGGAAAATTATCTTAGCAGGCCATATACACACACACACATATATACACATATATACACACACATATACATATATATACACACACACACATATACACATCATACATATATGCACATATATACATACCTATATACACATACATATATACACACATATGCATATACACATATAGACATATATACACACATATACATCATACATATATGCAGATATATACATACCTATATACACATACATACATACACACACATATATGCATATATATACACGCACACATAGACATATATATACATCATACATATATGCATATATACACACACATACATCATACATATATGCACATATACACATATATACACACATATATATATGTATGTACGTACTCTCCTAAATCCAGAAGAGATCAGCTCTGAGCTGCGCTGCCTCTGTTAGAGCCTGTGCTGCCCACACATGGCCGGAATATCCATACCCTTCCTTCCCTTCTTTTTTATTAGCCCCTGCCCTCCCACACTGGTTTCCTCTCTGCTCAATGTCATAAAAGCCAAGCTCCCTTCGGTACTGTTCAGAACTACACCACATAACCCCTAAAATACTGCTAGAGCATCATCTGCTCCGCCTTGAAGGAGTTTCTCTCCATTGGAGCCAGTCTGGCCCGCACAAGACAAATGAGGCTGAATTCAGACAGATCTGGTTTTGGTCATTTTTATTTCTTAAACTGGAAGCCCCTTAAAGCAGCTCCAAGAGTGCCGGGGAGAGCTCCGGACCGTGCTGTGATGCTCCAGTGGGTTCAGGGCCCCATGTCTGACTCGGGGCATCTCTCACCATCATTTCCACGTGTTTCTCTGCAGATGGGGCTCTGCGATGGCTGGGTGGGAGTGTGGGTGCTCACAGCTCTCGCGGGTGCAAGTGCCGGGGCTGCCCTCACTTATCTCTTGCCTCTTTCCAGCCTGGTCCAGGCCAACCCGGAGGTTGCCATGGATTCCATAGTGCACATGACCCAGCATATATCACCCACGCAGCGAGCCGAGATCGTGAGGATCCTTTCCACAATGGACTCCCCTTCTTCAACGTAAGAGCATCGATTTCCCACACTGCCCCTGCCCGGTACACTGCAGGAAAAAAGCAGCAGCTCAGAACTGCCCTTTGCTTGACTGTGCCCACTGTACCGCGACCGGGAGGCTCAGGGAGCGCTGCCACAGGGACATTTGTATTGTTTCCAATCAGACTGACCAGAGGAAGTGTGTTCCTTGGCCAGAGACACGAGGGAGATGATGTATAAACACAAGCGCCTGCGGAACCGAGGTCCCGCTGTCTGAACTGTACCTTATTTATTTAACAAAGCGTGACTGGACCGACGCTGTTCAGCGCCACAGCCAGGCAATGAAGGGTGCTGCGGCACCGTGAGGCCTGGGCACCGCAGAGCAGGGGGTGTCACACAGACCCCCCCTCCCTGGCTGTCCTCACCCTGCAGCAGCACCTTCCCGCTGACAAGTGCCAATGTGACCCTGTGAGCGCATCGCTGAGGCTGGGCTCTGCCTTTGGGAGCCCAGAGCCCTCCTGCCTGTGTCCTGACGGTGAGCAGAGCTCTGTGTCAATGTCTGTCTTGTTACCTGGCAGGAGTGGAGGGGAAAGAGTGTTGCGGTGCTGTCCCTGTGCCCTGGCAGGCTGTGGGGATGGCTCTGGGAGCGCCACGGTGTCAGGGCAGGATTCTGGATGGCAATTCCCTGCTTGCTTTGCCTTTCTGCCCAATTCCTTTAGAACAGGCCAGCAAACTGAAAAGCCCTTCTAGGAGGAGGTAAGCAAGGAGACCAAAACGCAGCTGCTCAGCCACCTCTGCTCTTCCTGCCCTGCTTACTCAGAGGGGTTTACAGACATGAGCATCCCTCTGCTGCATACACGTTGTGTAAGTGCTAATCCCTTTTGTAGGAGTGGGGAACTGCAGCAGAACACGGGAGAGGAGAGGACAGAGTCACATACAGCAGTGGGGTTAGAAACGCACAAGGAAATCTTGGTCTGATGCATCTGAGCAAAGTTTTTTCTCCATCACTGCCTGCACATGGGAAGATGGGAATGTAAGAGAAATGAGTTCTGGTAATCCCAATGATCACTCTTGGAGCAGGTCAGGAATGTGTGGGGCAGGTAAGCACACATCCCCACAGGCTGCCCAGCCCAGGCCCCAGCTTATTGCTACACTTTTGTATTTTCATGGGCCTCCTGACATTAGTGAAAGCTCAGAAAAGGTGGAATTCTGGTTGGAAGCACAGCCAGTCCCTAGTACACAGACACTGTAATGGATCAGGTCTAACTAGCACTGGAGAGCTTACACCAATGATGGTCTTAAAGGTAGTTCAGATTTTACAATTCCTTTTTTAATATAGATAAATAGGAAGGGATGTTTGAATAAGAGAATTAACTAGTGATGGTGCCAGTGCCTCACACCTGTACTGTTTCCTTCTGAAGTGCAATGCAGCCAGTGCCAGAGCTCATCTCAAATCCTTGGTAACCACGCTCCTCCCAAGGGACCAGCAGCCAAGGGAGCCCTGTCAGCTGAAGGACTTGCTTTGTCTTAATAGCTAAGAACCCCAATTTGATTTAAAAGACTCTTTTTTCCCCCCTAAACAACCCCCAAAGCTGCTTGCCCTTATGCCAGCGTGGGCTGCAGCAGAACACACAGGACAGGCAGGAATGTCGACTGCTCGGGGAGCATCCCAAGATACAGGCACTGGGTGAGGCTCCACTTAATCCAGGGGTAAAACCAGCCATTGGGTAGCATCAGCACTGGTCTGAGGTCAGGCTCCAGCACTATTCCCTGGCAGTGGCACCAGTGCCATCACGGCAGTGGATGCGGTCACTGGCAGGCAGGGTGCGGGAGCTGCCCCCGGGCCGCACGGTTCTGCTGGTGCTGAAGTGTTTCACTTACCTCAACTCTTTTAATAAAAGAATGAATTACAGCCCTGCTGCCTGCGGCGTGAATCTGTCACCCCTGTCCCGGATCGCTCCCAGCCCTCAGCCGCGATCCCAGCGTGGCATTAGCAGGTCCTGTGCCTCCTCCAGGGATTTATTGTCATCTTTAACATTACAGTGACCGAAACAGTGAGGAAACACCCAGTGATTGTCACTAAGGGGGTGGGATGGTGGCCCTCGGCCTGGTCAACAGGAGCCCCTGGAAAGGAAGCACCAGGATGGAGGCTGGTAACACAAACACCTATTGGCAGTTCTCTACATTAAAGGCATTCCTGTGATGTTAAACGGGGGCACCTT
>WYDI02009357.1:0-12213 GCA_009867235.2 Psittacus erithacus | reverse complement strand
GGCCAGGTTGGACACAGGGGCTTGGAGCAAGCTGCTGCAGTGGAAGGTGTCCCTGCCTGTGGCAGGGGTTGGAACTGAATGAGCTTTAAGGTCCCTCCCAACAGAAACCAGTCTGGGATTCAATATTTCTAAATTCTTTGGTTAGCATCCAGTATTATCAGGATACTCTGGGATCCCAAGGGCAGTTTTCCTCAGCATTTTAGGCTTCTTTCACTCTCCAAATCCCAACTGCAGAGCACTGTGGCATGGCTCTGCTGGCTCTTGCCCTTAGGGTTGGACCAGAAGATGACAATCTCACTAAGAGCAGCAGCCAGCTTTGTTATATTTCTCAGTGTGTTTTCTTTCTTGAGTTTCCTTCTCAATGCACTGATGCATTTAATGTTGACTTGCTCCAAATGAAAAAGGCAAGGTTTCCTGCTCAAAACAAGTTGTGGTTTCAATATGCTCTCACCTAAAAATAGTATGAAAATAATAGAAATCCAGAGTGAAGTGTTTGATTGGCTTGAGAGATTCTTTCATTTTCTTTCTAATGATCAGGCAATTCACTTTCTGTGCAATTTCAGCCCTGGTTTCCAGCCAGCTTTGCCTGAGATCTCCAAAGCTCGAAGCCTGTGCTGAATTAAGCAGCTGGGGCTTCTTGATGTCTTCTGATTCCTTTTTCCTTGTGGCTCAGGCACAAAGAGACAAACTCACATTCGGCAGCTTAATGTCACTTTAACCCAAAATAGATGCAGAAACATTAGTCTCCAAATACCTTGTGTTTTATTTTGCTCACGCTGCCAGTTCTCTGAGCACAGAGGGGATGTTGATCTGGGGTGACACGGCCTGGGTGTAGTTTCACAGTACCCTGCACTTGGGTTTATGTTTGTTCCTAGTGCTGTTTATGGGGAAAGGCTGCCATACTTAAACAGGGAAGTTCAGGTTAGATCTTAGGCAGAATCTCTTCCTTGTGAGGCTGCTGAGGCGCTGGCCCAGGGTGCCCAGAGAAGCTGTGGCTGCCCCATCCCTGTCAGTGTTCAAGGCCAGGTTGGACACAGGGGCTTGGAGCAAGCTGCTCTAGTGGAAGGTGTCCCTGCCTGTGGCAGGGGTTGGAACTGAATGAGCTTTAAGGTCCCTCCCAACACAAACCATGATTCTGTATTGGGCTGTGGTATCCTCCAAACAGGCTGCCGTAAGGACTAGTGATAGAACATAAATGGCCATAAAACACCTGAGAAATCTTTGATTTTCTCCTGAAACATGCTATAACAGTAGTGAAAACATTTCCCAGCCCAAACTGGAGTCTGAATTGCTTTCCCTTCCAAACCTTGTTCCTCTGTCTCAATACACACTATCACTCCCCTTTCTAAAGGATACAGGCAATACAGACCAGGCACATGCATGCTGGTGGACTGCTCTGGAAGAGGTCATTGTTGGTCATCAATGTCACCACTGTCAGAGCTGTGTCAGAACTATCATGTTTATGAGATCAAGGCCAGGTTGGACAGAGCCTTGGGTGACATGGTCTAGTGTGAAGTGTCCCTGCCCATGGCAGGGGGTTGGAATTAGATGGTGCTAGTCCTTTCCAACCCAACCCATTCTATGATTCTATGATAACAGCTGTGAAACTGTGAAACAAGCCCAACAGAAAACCAAGAAACTGGGAAGCAGCAAAACAGATCCACAGCTCCGACTGGAGAGGTTATTGTACCATGAGCAAGCATTACCCAATCCAGCTTTGTTTAATTAGTGTGTGACCTGTTTAACTTTTGAATCTGTTCAGTGTTTTTTCTTCTCAGGCTTCCCAATTTGGTGCATTCTTCCCACTTCACACCGCTCTCCCTGGATAGCAAGTTGATTACATTAAAATCTTGTGCACACATCTAAAATTCTTTCAAATACTGAGAAAAGGCCAAACTGGTGTATGCTGCTGAGTAAAATCAGAGGGCATTTCCATGTGAAGGAAAAGCCAATGAACTAAGCTTTGACTCAGAATGAAAAAACATCAGAAGGATTCACTTTTCTAGCAGGAAATTGGTGCCCAGATCATCCTGAGACCTGGCACTGTCAATTTACACAGTTGTGTCTTATTTTAGTTCTGGTTTCTCATAGTGATACTCACATGGAACCAAGCTCTTAGAGAGCATTTTATTTGCCCTTGAGCTCAGGAAGGACTCACTTGTGCCATCCTCCATGCTTCCAGAACCAGGTTCTGCAGCAGCCAAACCTCCCAGTCCAAAGTGTTCAGTGTCTCTGGGCAGATCCAGCAGCTTCATGCATCAGGAGACAGGATAGTCCCTGGCACATCTGCCTGTGCAGACTGTCTGGGAGCCACGTGTTGCTGCAGACAGAGGCGGTGAGTTGGGAAGCACCTCATCACATTGCTCTTTAAATAGCAGCTTCTAGATCTTCCTCGTACAATCTGAGAGCACTTACTGCAGGCTCTTGTGGACCATGTGGCTGTGCTTAGTTAGCTCTTCAAGTGGAGTAGCTTTGACCTGTTGGTTAAGAGATTATATCTGGGGAGAAACATGCAGACCTTGGGTATGCTTGGGCTTGCTGACTTCGAATCAGAAGTAGGATCGTAGCTCCTCTTGCTGTGGCCAGCTGGTTGGGCTGAGAGCAGCAGGGTGGCTGCAGCAGCATAAAGCTCCTGAAAGCTTGTGGAAGAGATGCTTTATTGATAAATCACAAGTTGCTTTGGGAGATGGGCCTCTGTTTTGCAGCAGGATGGGCTCTGAGTGGCCCCCATCGGCTCCTCAATCAGACAGACATTATCACTGACAGTCAGAGGCAGCCTGACAGGTCTGGTATTCGTGAGACAAACGACTCAGGCAGGAATGTGTTTGCTGCGCACTGTAGAAACACTGATGTTCTGCTCAGGGGTCCTCACTCAGCAGGGAAGTCCTTTTTCTCTGCTGCTGCCCTAAGGTGCTCATTAGCACAAGGACTCTTCTCAACCAGCTACTGCTAACCAGGACAGGGACAGGATACTCCACCATGGTAGATGTAGTCTCAAAGCGTTAAGCGTAATCCTTTGAGCTTCCTTATCACTGTCCTTAGGTCTGGTGTCTCCTGTGGCACCAGAGAAATTGCTGGGAAAAAAAGCCACCTTCTGCACTGCTTTCCCTGACCCTGTGCTGCCGAATTCCCACCTGAGGATGTGTTTCTTAAGTAGAACAAGGCTTGTGTGTTGGGTCTGAAAAGATCTTTCATAGTACATGGCAGGCTGCTGAGTACCAATGCTTCAACCAGCTTGTTTAAGGCAAAACAGCTGGACACAATGTTCCTCCATTTCCAGTTGGTTTAGGGCTTAACCTACATGGTGACATTAGGGTACATTCTTACCCTTGCAACCTCTTCCACATCCCCAGTGTGTGTTCACAAGAGGATCCTGCCAGTCTGGGAGCAGAGACACATTCCTTGGCACTGATTTTACAGCCACTCAATAGCCCATCCCTATATCAGTGCAGTGCCCCCAGAACCTGCAGCCACCCTTGCCCCGGGAAACTCTCCCCTGGATGATGGAAATTATTACTTTTGGTGGCTTTCATGAGCACCTGGGATCCCAGCCACCTCTCTCCCTACCATCTCAGAACACAGCTCCATATAGGATGTGGTGGCACATGATTCCAGAACATCAGTGCTATTCAAGTACCTTAAAATGCAGGGTGTGCCTGGAATGGACTGTACTTCGTGCTTTCTACAGCCTGGTGGTTACCCACATTATCATTGAATACCTTCAGTTGTGTTGCTGTAGGCAGTTTCTAGGAGTCGGAATGGTTTCTTGTCATCAGGCATCCTTATTTGCCCCAGTTCTTCCTCTCCCCTCTCTCCACTTTGCTGTTTCCTTAGCCAGCCTTTTCTGCAATTCCACAACTTTCCCCTGAATAAGAGTTATTCCTATGCCATAGAGTAGAGATTGGCGTAGCTGTTGTGACCAGACTCTGGTGGACTTATGCAATTTTGCACCATTTCTGTTGAAATTTAGCCTAAGAGCCCTCACTCCTAATCCCCTTCACATTTAGCATCTGTGTAACTCAGTTCTCCTCCTGAGAACTAGGATATGTGGTCCAAGGGTCAAGGTAACCCTGGAAAATGCCTTTGTGTTCAGCTTCTTGGTGGATCTTTTGCTTGCACCCTGTTCTCCCTGTTACAGCTCCCAAAGGGATTAAAAAGTGTTGGAATTGGGATCTACTGCACAAAGCCAAGGGTGATGTGCAGGCCTAATTTCACTGGAATGGTACCTGGAGACTGATCTGAACAGCTCTAGGAATACACATCTGACCCTTGCAAAGGCATCCAGATATCAAAGAATGTTCATCTCGAACCTTAAAGTTCCTGCTGGAGTCAGTCACTCCTTAGTATCCCCCCTCCAACTGAGAAGTAGCTTCCATCTTCCCTTCTGCTATTACCCTTGAAGATGCATGGTGTGATCAGACCTCCCTTTGCCCTTAATCACTTTCCCCTAGCCTACATAATTAAATTCCATTAGGTATTGCATCTCATTTTTGCGGAGCTCCCGAAGAACAAAAGGTAGTTCAGTTGCAGGCTAACAGAAAAAATTAATTAGAAGGGGAATATTAGGCCCTCTCTAAATGAGACCAGCAAATCTCCAGCAGAAGCAGCGTAGCTTGGCTGGCTGTGATGCTGTTCCCTTCCTGCATCCAGAGATTACATACAGTGTTTGGAGGCACAGCATTGCTAGGAACTGGATTAGGCTTCGAGCAACCCAGGCTAAAAAGCACTCCAGGGCACAATTTCAAAGCACAGCACAGGGAGCTGCTGGCCTTGTGTCTCTCATTAGCAGCAGTACAAGTTGTGCCATTAGATTGCTTCACTGTACTTTGGGAATGTATCCCTGTCATATTCCTGCGTATCCAACCCCAATAAAAGTGGATGCTACACGAGTGTAGAGCTCTGCATAGTGCTATTTACCAACATTCCTCCTAGCTATGGAGATCTCTGTGAGTAAGCACTGGAATTACCATATAAAACCAGACCAAATACCCAGAAGCCAGTCTTTGTAAGCATTTAAACAAGTAAACAGATGGCACCTGTGCAACTTACATCTATCTCTAGGAATTTGCAGTCTTGGGGAATTGTTAATGCTGCCTCCCGTTACACACTGAAATGAGCATGGAGATTGTGCTGGGAGTTATGGAAAGGCACTCCATGCAGATAGCTGTGCATGTCCTATGCTCCCAGTCCTGCGTGAAGAGCACCAGCATAGAGCATCCATTCTGAAGTAACACACCGTTTTCACCATGTGAGGCAGGACCAAGAAGAGGGAACAAAAACTCAACAGGGATAAGCAGGCAGCTGGGAGGAGGAAGGGCAGATACAGGCTGCTGAAGCAATTAATAGAACCCTAGAATGGTTTGGATTGGAAGGGGTTTAAAGCTCATCCAGCTCCAACCCCTGCCACGGGCAGGGACACCTTCCACTACAGCAGCTTGCTCCAAGTCCCTGTGTCCAACCTGGCCTTGAACACTGCCAGGGATGGGGCAGCCACAGCTTCTCTGGGCACCCTGTGCCAGCGCCTCAGCACCCTCACAGGGAAGAGCTTCTTGTTAATTCAGGGAAAAGAAGAGGTTTTAAAACAAAACCAGCGGCGTGTATCCTGCCCTCACTCGCGCAGAAATGCCTGGTTGTTAGTGCACCTGCAGCGCTACCAAACACTCACTTCTCCCCATTTTCCCTGCTGGAAGGCACCTGCTGAGCTTATGAGCTTTCTACATGTGTCTGCATTAGGAAACTTGGGATGTGCTGCCGAATGCTGGAGACGTGTCCAGGTGGCCTCCTCCTGTGCTCCTGGACATAGCCATGGTCCTGCAGCGTCAGTGCAGCATTGCTGATGACAGGAGCACAGCAGGAGGGGTGAGAGCCAGCAGTGGTGAGAGTATTAAACAAGCAACTACTGATTCCTGTATTGAATCCTCTGGTGCACTCACCTGTTTATAGAAAAGCAAGCAGCAACAGAAGAGTTTCAGCGTAGAACCATATTAGACCAGGAGCCTACAGGAACCTGCTGTTCTCATTGAGTGTAATGTACTGTACCGTTTGCCATTCTCCTTTTTCTCAGGCTGGTTTTCTCTATAGCTTTCAAATGTGTTTGAATTCAGAAAAGATCCAGGACAAATAAAGAGTTAATCTCTCTGTAGCCATACCCTGAATGGACAGGAACAGATTAAGGATCATTGGTAGGGGTTGCATAATACCAGTGAGAAATCAGCTCTGGGGCTCCACATGAGAGAACAGGATGGGGACAGAGAATGGAGCATCTTGGAGTCTCCATGCATATTTGCACTTGAGGCAGGAATATCCCCTGGCATTTGAGAGCAGGAATGCTCACAGCCTGCTGTGAATTCACAGGCTCAGCGTATGAGCTGAGAGCACCTGAAGCCATTTTCCTTTTCTCCTGTACCTGGGGAAAATGTAGTGCTCCATCATTCATGCCACTTCATCTCCTCTCATAAATCCTCCTCTTTTCCATTTCCAGGAATGTTCCTTAGTTGTATTCTGTTGAATCTTTCAAATGAAGGTTTTCCCCCACCTTAACAAGAACACCCCCCCCCCCCATTTTAGTAACAAAATCTCATTTTTTAATGACAAACCTGTGTTTTTACCTCCTCTGCCCTTCCTGTTTCTAGTGATAGGACCAGGCCCTTCAGAGGACGACTGAGGCTAAGATATGCATAAGTTACTTCCTCTCCTTTTAGCTCCAGTCTCCCAGAGACTTCCTGAGATCATGTGTGTTAAGGACTCAGCTTTTCAGAGTGAAGTGAGACAACAGCAGGTATATTCCCTTTTCCTGCCTTACCCAGAAGGAAAAATGAGTCACCATCATCCTTTTCCCCTGGAAGTCCTTGCACAATGTGTAGGCTGCAGTGGTAATGTACATGTGGCCCATGTATTTCTAAATTCTCTCTTTATTGAGAAGTAACTTCATAAACTAAATACATTTGGGAACAGTATCTGAAGTTTTGTAGCTTCTTTATTCAAGAAGATTATTGTAAATGCAAACATTTAAAATGCTTCTGAAATTAATATCTTCATCTCAAATTAAAATTGCTGTTCTAAAGCCAGTTAAGCCCTGAGAATCAACCAGTTTCACTTAGTTATCTCAAGAGATGTTATTAACTTGGAAGTAAAGGGCTGAAGTTCCAAAAGTCTGTGCAACACAGAATCACAACACGAGACAAAAGAGTCATGAGGTTTGATTTGAAGATGGTGCCATCTCTCTTAACCTCTGGAGACTTTCCATCTTCAGTGTAATCTAACAACATTCTCATCTCCTTTGCAGAAGAGGCTTTCTCTGGTGTATAGGTTCTTGACATAGTTTTCTGAGCAGCTGTTGTAACAGAGGAGTAACACTTTCTTGCTGCTTCCATGTGGTAAGTCAGGTTACAGAGAATGAGAAAAGCACTCAACACTTCCCTCAGATGACTCTTCCATGTAGATAATTGGTGCTTTTCCCATAGGAAGGCTGTGGAAGTGTGGGTGAAGAAAGAGGGGCTGTAGAGAAATACAGCCAACAGGAGAGGCTTTGTGTCCTGGTTTCATCTGGGATAGAGTTAATTCTCTTCCTAGCAGCTGGTGCAGTGCTGTGTTTGGGCTTTAGTCTGAGAGCAATGCTGATCACATACCGATGGTTTAGTTGTTGCTCAGTAGCACTTACCCTGGTCAAGGACTTTTCAGTCTCATGCTCTGCCCGTGAGGAGGAGCACAAGAAGCCAGGAGGAAGCAGAGAGAGGGACCAAACCTGAACTAGCCAAAGGGGTATTCCATCCCACAGCACATCATGCTTGAGATAGAAACTGGGGGGAATTGTCTGGGAGCCGTTGATCGCTGCTTGAGGACGGGCTGGGCATCAGTCAGCCCAGCCTGTATTGTACATTTTGTGTATTGTGCATCACTTGTCTGGTTTGGGTTTTATTCCTCTCTCTCCCTCTCCGTTTAATTATCATCGAATCCCAGATGGATTTGGGTTGAAGGGACCTTAGAGCTCATCCAGTTTCCAACCCCCTGCCACAGGCAGGGGCACCTTTCACCAGAGCAGATTGCTCCGAGCCCCATCCAGCCTGGCCTTTAACACTGCCAGGGATGGGGCAGCTATCATCATCATTATCAGTATAATTGCCACTACTACTATTATTATTAATAATAATATCATCAATATTGATATTAATATTTTGCTTTATTTTCATTATTAAACTCCTCAGTTGAGATAGGTTATACTTTTTTGCCAGTTCTCCTCCCCATCCCACCAGTGGTTGCCATGGGTCTTTTGTTATTTCTACTTTCTTCATGAGTTGCCAATGCATGTGTGTTGTCCTCAGGAAGCAGTTCCATGCCTTGTTTTTAACACAGCAAAAAGTCTGAGCCATGAGTGCCTACAGCATCCAGATCACTTGAGGTACCCTGGGTTACCTGGAGTTACCTAAGGTCACCTGGGGCTCACTGTAGCAGCTCTATTTGTCACCTCAAGTAGAAGCAGAGCATAAGATGTGTTCTTTGAAGCTTTGACTTAATAACACCAATGTATTACAGACTCAGAATCACAGACTGGTTTGGGTTGTAAAGAACCTTAAGATCATTCAGCTCCAACCCCGCTTATTATGAAGCTTAATGGTTTATTGGTGCTGCACAGACAGACTAAAATCCAACATGGTTTTGACCAGGAATAGGGAGAGACACCCAGCCTCCTATGGAGAGGAGGAGGAGGAGCAGTACTAAGTTGTCACAGCAAGTGAAGCTTTCAGGTCCGACAGCAAAGTAAGAAACCCAGCTTGCAAGTTAGAAAGTACAGATACTTTGCCTGTGTTGTGTTGCCTGTGACACTTCAGCAGTGAGGGGCAGTGGGAGCTCAAAATCCTACATAGCCAAAGGGAGCTCACCTTGTGTGTGAAGCTGAAAGTGTATTGTCGGTTTACATTTTAACACTCTAATCAAAACACACAAAACAGTTACAGCAGTACTTGTGCTTGCAGGTCCAATTAATACAGAAAGACTCATTTGAGCAATCTGCTCTAGTGAAGGTGGTCCCTACCTGTTGCAGGGGGTTGGTACTGGGTGATGTTAAGGTCCTTTCCAACCCAAACCATTATGTGAGTCTATAATTTATTTTACCCTCTAAATGGATGTATGAAATGATTTTCTTTCCTTGGGTCTCTGCTGTTGTGCCTGTTCTTCCCACATCTGTCTGGTTGGGTCATCAGTTTGTCACCATGGACAACCAGGCTTTGTTGAGCTGTTGCTATAGGTGGAGCCAGCCCAGGGTAGGTGACAGACACCGTGT
The DNA here is from genome assembly GCA_009867235.2 of Psittacus erithacus. NCBI lineage: Eukaryota > Metazoa > Chordata > Aves > Psittaciformes > Psittacidae > Psittacus > Psittacus erithacus. The sequence continues at coordinate 2,933 of WYDI02009357.1, read as the reverse complement.
TGTTATCACAGCCCAACCAGCCAGGAACAGCTCAGGTCCAGGCAAGCCCAGCCCAGCCCCAAGACCCCACAGTGTCGGATCAGTACAAACCCTGTGGATTTTCACTGGTAACAGCAAAACTCATATTCTCTGGGCTGCAACAGCAGCACCACTTAGGCACTGAAGGACAAGTGCCTGGAGATTCCTGCTAGGGAAATCCTGGCTTCTCCTCTTCTTTTCATTTTCTTTCTTTTTTTTACTGCTGTTAACCAGGTGGAAGCAGGGAGGATTGCCAAAGACTGCCAAAGCTCCTAGCAGAGCAGCAGAGATTCATGTACTGAAGCCTAAGAGATATTCAGTCCTTCCTCAGGTGGGACTGGGTTTAAGTACAAATGAGTACTTCTGGGTATCACCAACAGACCTGCCAGCATGAAGTGATCTGGGGACAAGTACACTCACTGTATAATGTCAGCACTCGCTTATTGCAGTGTGGATAAAGATGGACTGTAAGTCCCACCTGTCAGGGATCAGAGAAGACATAGAATGGTGCTTAGGTGCTTACCAGGGAGGAAGAGGATGGCCTCGAGTGCTGGTTGGCAGGGAAAGAAATGAAAGTGGCTGCTTCTGCGCATTGAGTGAGTGGGCTAACTGCTGAACTAGATAAAGCTGTAGACACATTGCTGTGAAAACCTGCAGCATTTTATCGTGACTGATATTCTCTGTATAGAATAGTTTAAATCAGTCTGCAGTAATTGTTTCCTTGCTACAGAATCCAGCAGGATGATAAAACAGTCCTCAGCCTCTATTTTCTTTTCCTGATAGGGTGTTACGTGGTAAGCAGGAGTGTGCGAGTACTAGGGATAAGTGAACTGATTCATGGCTTGGTAAAAAACAGAAGGAAACTTTTCTCCTTTCCCTGAGTCATGCTGAAACTTGAGTTCCTTCTGTATCACTGGCTTTACAATTATAGTGTGTGCTTAAGGACGCAGAAGATGAAAGGCTTATTTGTCATTAATTTTTGACAGCCTGAGCTTCAAGGATCCCCTGGATGTATAGAGCTGCATAGAGCCCCTCTGTGCAGTTGGTCACGCTCCTTCTCTGGTCAGCTGTGGTCCATCATTAGCAGCTTTGGAACTATAATGTCACAGCTGTAAGTGCAGAGGTGCAACGATGCAGCTCACCCTAATGCTGATGGCAACAACTGGTTTTCGGGCACATTTGGCTTTTAAGTGCCTGGGACTCCTCTGAACAGGAACCCCAAGCCTGTTTGGGTTCTTGCAGGTGTGGTAGTGGCTTTCTTCTACTCACTGGGCAAGGATTGCAACCAGGTGAGTTTTCTATGGAGATATTAGCCAGTCTTGATTTGCTTGTGCTTTCACTGTGTTTTACATGATGGCATTGCTTCAAATTGCACCTGTGATGAAAAGAGATCCTTATGGCCTCAAGGGAAAGGAATTAAGAGTCCCTTTTCCTTTCTTTTTTTCCTTCCATGCTTTCCTTCTTTTCTTTTTCCTTCTATGCCAAGGAGGAAAGCTTCAGCACAGGGAATAGAGCATATAGTAATCTGGGAAGTCTGTTGTTTGTGTGAGCCCCTTATCCCTGTTGCATAAAGGACAACATGCATGGGGTCTCTTCCCTCCGCCATACTGTAGCGAAAAGGAGTGTCCTTTCATGGCTTTTGGGGGCTTCAGTGTTTGCTCTTTGTAGAGCTTCAGAGCCTGCTTCAAGACTTGTGTGTGTGACTGGGTACAGCTGATGAGAAAGACCATGGGAGCAGAGCTGTTACCTCCACAAACCAGGTACTTCAGTAGGTTTTCTCAGCCAACATATGCATTTGGAGCCTTGGAGAGATGCTGAATTTTATTTTCCTATTACTTTAATCCTCTCTCTTTGGAAGTATTTTTTATTCAGGCATCCCAGTGATAAACTCATCACTGTCTCTCTGTCACCCCCGATGCACGTTGTTGGCAAGACCTCCCAGCACTGCAGTCCTGTATTTTACTGTCACAAACTAATTTTTATAAGTCAACAGAACCTAAAATTAATGTTTCCTGAAGCCTCTTAGAGCTTCTTGCAGCTTGCAGGGGAGTGCAAAGTCAAGGACAACTGCTGTAGTTTAATGGAGTCAACAGATAATGAAAGGAGGTGTTACCTTGGTCACTTATGAGGAAAGCCAGCACAGCTTTTAGCTTCACTTTCTCTACCTTTTCCCATCCCAGAAAGATCCATGAGTACAACCTGGACTCAGGGCTCACTGCGCTGGGTTTGGCTTGTTCTGCTCTGCATTAACTGGGCATATTTTTGGCAAGTTGCTAGTTCGGATTGACACAAACCCCATGCCAGGGAACTGTTCCCCATCCTTGTGATGTTGTGGGAAGTCTTCCAGTATGCAACATTATCCATAAAGCCCAGTTCCTGGCCAGTAATTTTGCTTGAGAGCTCCAGTATTCAGTAGCAAATAGGAAGCTTTTACCCATCCTGGTTGTAAAGAAGGCTGGAAGATACGCAAAGGCATTTTGAAAGCTGACAATGCAGAATTCACAAAATAAATCAAAGGGAAAAATAAGGCTCTCCCAGTTTACAGGTTGGAACAATCTGCTGCTTCTGGTTTGGAAACAAAGTTCCCCCTTGGCTTGGGAGTGATCCTGGCCTGAATTTTTACCATGTTTTCTGATGCTCTGGGCAGTCAGCTATGCAAGAGCCATGTGCTTGCTGGAGCCCATGCCAGCTGGTCTAGTCCCTGATGACACAGGACTGACTGGCTCATAGTGCGCAAGACTTGGCTCTGCCTGCTCAGGTGAGGCACCCATTATTTTCCAGAAACATCACAAAAGCCTTGGGGATCTGTAGGGATCATAGAATCCCAGACTGGTTTGTGCTGAAGGGACCTTAAAGCTCCTCCAGCTCCAACCCCTGCCATGGGCAGGGACACCTTCCACTAGAGCAGCTTGCTC
>WYDI02009353.1:0-28529 GCA_009867235.2 Psittacus erithacus | reverse complement strand
AGTTCTTTACTGTAAGGGTGGTGAGGCACTGGAATGGGTTGCCCAGGGAAGCTGTGAATGCTCCATCCCTGGCGGTACTCAAGGCTATGTTGGACAGAGCCTTGAGTGACATGGTTTAGTGAGAGGTGTCCCTGCCTATGGCAGGGGGGTTGGAACTAGATGATCTTAAGGTCCCTTCCAACACTAACTATGCTATGATTCTATAAAAACAGCCAATGCTTCCTTACCAAATTAGACACTGATTCATCGGTGCCTTTAATAATTAGATTGTACCCTAACAAGCCTAAAAATATATACCTGCTTTTGGTGATTGGGTGCTGTAATTTACATATCAATCACATTACGTTCAGTATATTAACGAAGAGCAAAGCGTTTTGAAGCTGAGCAGCACTGTGAAGTTTTTATTTGTATATACTATATAAAATTTTACTATCAAAAAAAGGGAACTGACCCAAGTAAGAGACTTCTTTCCAGCTTAAACCCATATCTTCTTGCCATTCCTCCAGGACTTCTAATTTATTTGTTGCACTAACTTTTGCTATACATCCCAGCTGCATGGCTGACAGCATTTTTGAACAATCTCTGTCAGAGATGAGTCGAACCTATTAGTATAAAGTCAAATCAGAATAAACTCTAGATACAAAGAAATAAAACGTAAGATTATTTATTAACAAAACAGAAGTTTTACTCATAAAAGCTCTCTCAGATATCAGAAAAGCACTGAATAACTGGTTTCTTCAATCAAAACTCAAAGCAGATGTGATCAGCATCCAAAACCAACACTAGAGTCCTGAAGATACTTTGGGAAAGTGAAACACCATTCTGTAGGCTTCCCTGAGGTTCAAAACAATAAACCTGCATTATCTTTTTAAATGCAACATGTAGTGAATGAAATACTAGGTATCACAGTACAGTGGCATGCTGACTCTTTAGTGCAATAGCATCTAGTTAAGCAACAGTGTGGAATACGAGAATTACCAAGAGAGATATTTACTGTAGGACTTCAGAAACCAACAGAACCCCAAACAACCTTACGTAGCACAGCAGATAAATCTCCTGCAGTTCATTCCGAATTTGACGTTTCAGAAATGATGTACAAGGTAAGCTAAACCCAGAAGATTTTTGCAGCAAGATTTTTAAAAAACTCAGACACAACCCCTCCAAGTTCCCTGTTTAAGCTGTGGACAAGCTTATCTTCCCTAATTGCCTTTAAAAAAAGTCCAAGTATTTCTTAGTATTTAAGTACAGAATGAACAGAAGTGGTACAAAAAGCAGTGATCAGCAACATATACCAGAAATACGTAAGTGTGGCACAAAGACCAGAAGGTTTTTAAGGAAAGACTCCAAGTCACAGCAAGTACGGAAATGGGTCCTAGATGCAACAAAATTATTATAAGCTTCCTTCCCCTTTGCCTCACAGAAAATGAAGCTGAGAGAATTCTGAAAAACGATCTACTCCATTTTACTGCCTCAAAGCAGCAACAGCTGCATCAATGCCATGAATGTCTCGTCTAACCTGTTCTCAAAGAATCCTACAATGGAGACTCCAAAAATGTATCTGGAGAGGTCTACTTGGGGTATAGCTACTTTTGTCTTACCTATGCCTGTCTTTACCTGCAACAGAACTGGTTAAGGCTCTTTGAAGGTAACCTAAATCTTTACTTAGTTCTTACCTCCAAAAAATTCTTCCAGCTGTACCAAAGGCACAGACAGAAAATAGCCAAGAGGCTACATAAATCCAAGCAAAGATTTAGATCAGTAGAACTGAATAGTAGTTATAAAAATAGTGAAATTAGGCATGTTATGATCTGTGGTGTTTCTGTTTTTCATTCACATTGAATTCTTGCAACTTCAAAGCACATAAGTTATGGTTAAAATAACTATGCAGACGAAAGTGTTCAGGCTTTGATTTCCCCTCTCTGCAACAACCATCGTGATCTAGGATGAACCACTTGATTTGTCTGGGTATTTCTTCCTCTCTATAGTAAGAGGTAACAACATATCCCTGCTTAGTAAAGCTGACTTCTAATTAATGAGTGTCTAGACTATACAGAACAACACGACTAGTGCTAGCAAAACACTATAAAGATTTCTTCACACATTTTTCCAGGACAAAAAGATGCTCTAGGTACTGTGAATGAGATTGAGAACTTCGTCAAAATATTATAATTTTCCAGTATGGAATCCAAGAACATTTGTCCCAACCCTGAACCAATGTAGTATGCTGCTTGATCACGAGTATTTTGAAGAAACTTCAATTTATATGCTGCAGGGTTTTAGAATCTTTCAGTGTTCAGTTTACAGAACACATAAAGCCTCACACTTCAGAACACCACATACCTGGATTCCTCTTTTCTTTAATAGGTCGATACCAACAATGTCTCTATAATCGTAGCAGACCATTTCCTTCTGATCTTCTGTCACATAAATGCGACCATTTGTCAGGCATCCATCAATACTGCAAACCAGTAGCTTCACCTCTTTTAATGGCTCTTTGCCAAAATATCCAAAGCTAGATAAAGAAGTTATCTTTTTAGGATGAAAGTTTCTGCACACTCCAAACACCAAATATTTAAAATACAAATGTGATCTTCATATAATCAACTTTGAAATTCATTGTTTTTCTAATGTCTTTTCTCACCGTTGTCCCTCTCCAACTATATTCTCCCTCTTCAAATTAAAAAACAGAATGATCCAAAAGACACCTCAGTTATATTGTCTATTTAAAAATTAGGATGAGATTTATTTCCTTAGCATAACCTCTTATGTTCTGCTGCATTTATGTGGGGCAAAACCAAAATGGAGCAAAGGATGAAAAAGGCACAGAAACATATTCCTTTCCCACCAATTATCTCCTTAGAGAAGTGTAGAGTAGCTGCAAACAAAAGGCAGCTAACAAGATGCAATCAGCTCATGCCATAGATGCAGACACTCTGGTCATGTGCATCAGCAAAAGCGTTCCAGACCATGGAAGCCTAGGACAACTCAGCTGGAAAGGCCAGAGATGATGCTAACACACTGCTATAGTACAGTGAGGCTTAACACTTTTCCCCAGGCTGAGCTTTCAAAAAAACAACAAACAAACAAAACACAAACCCAACACAAACCCAAACATATAGCAAAGGTAATTTAGATGATTTAAACAGATGTAAGAAAAAATGATGCATGGAAAGCAAGTTGTCCAATTATGTTTGATTACCTACATTAAATACATTATGAATTCACATGACCACGCTCTGAAACTATCAGAGATATCAAAGAAATAAAGGAATAAAAAGTGGTTTTACCTCAATACTCTCTGCTCTGCAATAGGCCAATCAATGTCTATATCAATATCCACACTGTGCTCTGCACGCATTTCATAGTAGGCCATTTTGCCACCCTAAATAAAATAGAACCCTTTAAAATGTTCTGCTTGGCTTAACACAAGATTAAGAGGCTTGCACAATTTAGCACCATGTAATGAAAGCTAAGTATCTGGTTACACATTGGTCACAACAGCTTGTATATGTGAACCATCAATAATTATGTTTTTGCCAGTGACACAGAACCAAGTATGTGAAGGAACTTTTATAAGGAACAGTTAAGAAGCATTTTTATTTTACCATCAGAGAATGTGTGCAAGAAAGCTGTTATGCATTGTAGTCATTATGTCACACCGATTTCACCAGGTCTTTTACTACAGTAAAGCAGAAATGCCTTTAGCACTTAGCTAGTAAGAGTATGCTTGTATTTTGTGTGCTGTCTACACAAATAATGTCAACTGGAAAAATATCCACCACATCCCAACATAATTGAAAAAAAACTAAAAGCTCTAATCCTCTGAGTTAGTGGTCCAATCTGCAGAAAATGTAGAATTCAACACAATTGTACTACCCAGATCAATGCTTGCAAATCCACACAGCACTAGCTGGTACTGCACGGGACTTTACAAACTACAGACTAAAGACAGCATCTCTGCATTAGTGAGGTATCTGGAAAAGAGCGAAGCAAGAACGTGGTATTCTTGACACACCTAGTAAGGTATTCCTGTTAGAAATATGAAAATAGTTACACTGGGCTTTTTTGCAGTTCTGCTAACAAATACTGGAAATGACCTGTAAGACGAAGAACTTGTCTTGCACAAGAAAATGAAGAAACTATACTTGTAGAAAAATGAAATGAAAGCTGAAGTAAATGCATGTGTTCTGCATTACTAGACTGGGATGTAAACATCAGGAAAGGGAAAAAGACTGTTTAAGTTACAGTATAAGATGGCCTAACACTACACTGGCCAAGAGTATAAATTTATAGATTAAATGAGAAGCCTATGACACTGCATGAAGTTTTGCACCCTTAGTAACACTAAAATGAATTACAAGATGTGTATTTACATCCTGGTGAACTGATGTGAAACTCAGTAATGTACTGTTTTAGGCTTATAGCTATATACTGCTCAATATTATTTGTATAAATCTGTTTCCTGTGGAGGATGCCGTTACTGGAACTGCAGCTAGCCCTGTAAAGTTCCAAATAATAAGTAAACTGTCCTGAGGTTAAAATGCTGTTACTTCATGCTGACTGCATCAGAAACAGAAGTACATTAATGAATTTAGAACCCTCTACAAAAACAGTAAAAGGTGTATTATTCTAAAGAGCATGAAAACCAGAAGCACTAACCTGCAAGTAGCCTTTCTCAATCAACTGTCTTCTGGCAAAATAAAATGAACCATTTTCATACAGCTCCCCGGGCCAATCTTGCCTTCGATATCGTTTTGCTGGATTCAGGTTCTGGGGTTCTGTCATTTTGTTTTCTGTGAACAAAGAAAAATTACAAAATACATTTTCTAGCATCTGTGTTCAGAGCCAATGAACTTTCTTTAAATAGTTTCCTGTTGAAAAATAAAGGACACAATGCAGTCACCAACTTCTTTCATTATGGCCTTTCATTGCTTAGCTTTATACAGGATCATTGAGTTGCCTCTTTCTTGGAGGTGTGGATAACAAACCAGAGGACTGCCTTGTGGTTCTAGGAGAGGAAAGAAAAATCTTTCGTTCCAACTTTTTTAAAAAACAACAACAAAACAAAACAATAACAAAAAACAACCATAAAAAACCCATCAGCTCCAAAACTGGCTAGTAAAAAGAGGTAAAAAGAGTAGGGAGAGCCATTCTTCTAAACAGTCAAAAAACCCAATTCAACTACCTATGCCTAAAACCAGGAATGCCCTGAATACACTCCAAGAACTGAGGGGGCTAACCTGAAATTTGAAAGAGCATACAAGAAGAAATTTTGCCTGTGAAAACAGCTTGGCACTTCCCCAAAATATTTCCTATTTAAGGACACACATTATGTTAACTTTTCGTAACTGGTTTAATCAGAGCCCACAATGCATAAATAAGTGCCTTTGAACAAACATGATCCCGTAGGATCCCATATTGTTATCACCAGTAGTGCGTGCAGCAGAAACTGAACTGGGAACCAGACTTCTGTCCTTATGCCACTCAAATTCACACACACAAAGCAGCTAAAATTCACCAGGTCTCATGATCTAGAAACTATAAAAAAGAGGGCATTCTCTAACACTCAAAACATCCTGAGGCTTCAGTATATATACACACACCTTGTACTTCATAAATACACTAGAGCTGTGTGCTCTAAGAAGTAAAACATTTCCAGAGAGACACCTTTCTCTTTCAGAATGCATCAATATTACAACTTAATGCCGAAGGAACAACAGGAAGACATAGGAAAAGATATAAAATTATTTTAACATAATCAATATTTTAAAGCCATCTGGACAAAGACCAATAAATAAATAAATAAAAAGAGTACAATACTAAACTGTATGATGTTTTGCAAGTTCAAAAAATTTTTCATCTGAAGCAATTTATATCACAACAGAATAATTCTAATTTCCAAGTAACACATTCATTTTTAAAAAATAACAATGTGACAGTATCTGAATCAACTATTTTTGAAAAAGAAGCAAACATTTCTACTTCACTCACAGCAACAAAACTAATACAGATAATGTGCAGAATAGTTCAATGTACAAGGACAAAAGGTACTTCCATAGCCACAAGGTACAATCTTTATTTGCAAGCAGAGTTCAGCCTTTAGTCATCTAGTCAGCTGTAGCTCAGAGGCACATTTTCACTGAGAAAAATAATCACATCCTTCTGCATGAGCTAATTAACATGAGCTCCGTCCTCATGACTCAAAGGCAATTTGCAATTTCACATATCTCAGCAGCCAAATTAGCAGGCTGAAACACACCCTAAGTCTCCAGGCTAAGAGGTTGCCATCCCATCTTCACTAAGACTTTACCTCATATTATTTGTCATTTGTTAGCTACTGCAGAGTAAGAACACTTTCCTAGTTAAGACAGGAACTCAGTGTCATGTCTACATGCACATGAATACCCACCAAGCAGAAGTTTACATGTAAAGTTTTTGGGACCTATTTTGAGCCTAGGCAAGTTAATAACATTTTCAATACCTTAGCAATTCTACAAAACAATTACAGAAAGGCTGAGCAATGATCAGTAATATCAAAGCAGCACTACTTAGAAGGAATTTCTAAGCCATTCCATGCTTCCCGCCTTTTACATTAGGAAGGGCATCACTTCCTAATGTAAATATTATTGGCATGAAAATAAACCATTAAAAAAAAAAAAATTGAATAAGTGTAACCATAACCACCTAAATATTACCTCCTTTTTTTACCTCGCTCCATCTAAATTGATGTCGTCTCACAACAGAGAAGACAGAATCAAAACCCTCCTTCTGGATCATATCCGCCACTTTTATAAGATCACTCGGATGTAAACAGGGAGATGTTGCTTGAATATTTCCTACAATATCAACCTCTAAAGAAAAAGAAAGAAATGTTTATGATACAGTATTCTTAACTGGTATGAGTAGATGTGACACAAAAAAAAAAAAAAAGGAGAATCTTTAGCTTTTATTTACTAAAGGGCTTTACTTATTTTTCTAAGTAATAAGTAGTTTTACTTACGTTTCTGAACAATAAGTGCATCTTTGCTCTGGGGCTACAACATAAAGGGTCAGCATATTTCATTACTGACTTACCATGATGATGATTAAGAAACTCTCTGATAGCTTCTAGAGAAGTTGAGGAGTCTTGAGAAACTTCAGGGCTTCTTCGATGAACTTGAGCACCAAACTGCTTTGCAACCTTCTCAATTTCATCATGGTCCGTAGAAACCCATATACTGTTGGCAGTGACAGAAATGAATATAAAGAATAAATCCCAGCACTGTTGACTTGCCCACCATAATCTAACCTGAACGACACTCTGGCTTATGTACACACTACACCTTGCAATGAAAGGAACTAGTTCTTTTATTTGCATTAGTAAGACTATCAAGCAACTTTTAACAATAAGGATAAAACATACATATTCACCAGACTGTAAAAATCTCAAGCTTGGGCTGCATTTCAGTTTAATACTGTAAGGCGCTTGATCCACCTTCCATGCGGGAAGCTTAAGCAATATAAAATTCAGAAGTGTTACCAGAAAAATCCAGTGTCAGCACACCACAATTTGTTAGGCATGCTAACAGACCACTGCATTGTGAATGGGTTGAATTAAGCATTCAAAATCATCTAAGAGTTCAGAAACAACACTGACAACAAGAGCTGCCACACAGATAGAAGATGAACTTATCTGCAAGTGTTTCAAAATGTGTTAATTAGGCTCCATACGATCCCAGAGAAGGAGCTGTTCAAGTTACAACCACATATGTTTTGGCACAAAAAGCCTTCAGTACTGGTAAAACAAGATTGTGATTGTTCAGGGTTAATAAACATTTACAAAAGGAAGGGCCAAGTCTGAATATTATGTGATGATAAACACTGGCTGAGCACTGTGAGGCCATTACTGCCATCACTGTGACAAAAAAGCATGCGAACTATAAAAACAAAAAAAATACAAAAAATAACCCTTCCCTCAGCAACACTGGCATTCTCAATGCAGTCTACATAGCAAATGGTGCTTTAGTTAAGTATTTTTCATGCAAAGACATCATGTGATCATCAGAATAAAAATAGGTATGACAGTGACGGCAATGTCAAGTCACACCCAGCTGAACAAATGCAGAAGAGTTATTCTCCATAAACTTCGTCAGGCTGGTTAGCTTAAACACATACTCCCCAGTCGACTAACAGAGTTTTGCTGTGTAACATGTATCCCATCAACACAGTTGTTTCAAAGGCAACTAGAAAAACCTAATATTCCATCTAATGCATTTGTTATGCCTCAAGAGTTAGGCTGCATAACCCTAAGTGGCTTCCTGTTGGGTAAATTCAAGTGCCAGATAGAAAATGAGAAGGTCACTCAAACCACCGTATCCACCATAGGTCATTAAGCAATATGGACTCACATGCATTAAATAATTATCAGTAATCTAGGTCAGAAATATTTTTGACTGCTTCTTTATTAGAAATAAAATCAACTCAGTGATGCTTCCTCTACTTTTGAGATGCAGATAAAAAGGTTTTCCAGAATAGACAATGGCGCAGCAGCTATGAGACACAGAAGCCTCATGCTTGCTTCCAGCTCTGAATCTTGCTGGGCTACACTGCTACTTTACTACCTCAAGTCCCTGCTCTGTGTAATGCAGTAGGTTTTTACTGGGAACCTGCACCTAGGTATGCTACATACCAAGTGCATCCTAACCACGCACTGGTTTTAATTAAGTTTATCAGTATGTGGGTAGAAAACTCCCAGCTTTGTTCTGGCAGAAAAAAAGAAATCTCTAATGCCCATATTCTTAGCACTAACAAAATACTGTTTCTATCTAGCTCTAATCATTGCTACCAAAGTTTCCCGCCCTTTGCCACAAACTAAGCTTCTGTTCTGTGTCACATGGGCACACACGGTTATTTTCTTCCATTTGACATTTACAAGATTGCCTCTAATCTGCTGTGTACAGCTGTGGGCTCCCTGATACAAGAAGGAAAAACAGGAGCAAGCCCAGCAGAGAGCCAGCATGATGACTGGAACCTCAGAGCACATGCATACCAAAAGATGCTGGAAGAGCTGTCTTGATTCAGACTTATGAAGAGAAGGTGAGGGGGTGACTCTATTGCCATCTGTGAGCAGGTGGAGAGAAAAAGGAGAAACTTCTCCTGGATGACCACAGTAATAGGACATCGCCACATACCGCAGAATAGAAGGGCCAGTTCAACCGGTTTCATTAAGGGCTGTCCATCAATGGAACCCGTGCCAAGAACTGCTGTGGAGCCTCCACCCTTAGAGATACTCAAGTTCAGCTGCATGTGGCCCCAAGCAATCCTAAATGAGCCTGGCTTTGCGCAGTGGGCCACTGGAGTCAGCCTGCAATCCAGTGAATCATATGATGTTACCAACAAGCTGGCAGTTTTATTTAATGCAGCCACTTTAATGAAGTAAAAACGTCATAAAATCATGGGCTGGTTTGGGTTGGAAAGGACCTTAAAGATCACCCAGTTCCAATCCCCCTGCCACGGGCAGCGGCACCTTCCACTAGACCAGGCTGCTCAAAGCCCTGTTCAACACTTACTGACAAACCTCCTCAATCAGCGGCTCTCAACCACGAATTAGAACAACTTTAATTTCAAAGTACCGCACTGCACGACTAATTCCTTCATTCCTTCGCAGCTCACCCTCACCAGGAAGGGACGGCAGAGTTCCCGTCAGGGCACAGCCTGCTCGCCTTGCCCTGCCCGATTCCTAACCCAACGCCACGTTAGCCGCACCGCCCTGCCTTCAGGGAGGGGCTACTACATACCCACCTCATCCACCGAGCCTAAAGACGCCCCGAGGTGGGGCCACCCGCCCCACGACAGCCACCTCAGAGCCTGTCAGAGAGAAGGCAACAGGGAAGGGAAGGCAAGGCTGCCTGCCCCAGGAGCCTACTGCGGACAGAGGCCACTCCCCCCACCCCACAAAGCGCCGCAGACCCACAGAATCCGCCGCCCCACGACCCCTTCCCCACGCCCCCTTCCCCACGCCGCGACGAGCCCGGGACGGCGGGGAGCGGGACGGCGCCTGCGCACCTGTGGAAAACGCCGGCGTCGGCAGCGGCGCGCAGCACCCAGCCCACGAGCGGCACCCCCGCCAGCAGCTTGATGTTCTTCAGCGGGATGCCCTTGCTGCCGCCGCGCGCCAGCACCAGCGCGGCCAGGTGCGCGCAGGGCCGGCCCTCGCCCGCCGCCGCGCCACAATCCATTGCCCAGCGCGGCCAGCCGTGCACGCCGGGAAGTGTAGTCCTACGCCGGGGAGGGGCGACCCGGCCCGGCCGGCCCGCGCCGCGCGTGCGTGCTGGGAGCGCGGGGCGGGGGAAGGCGCTGCAGCGGGTGTACGGGAGTCACAGAATCAGCTGGGCTGGGAAAGGCTATCATGTCCGACAGTTAGCCGAAAGTCTGCCGAGCCCCCCACTAAACCATGTCACTGAGGCCCTCATCTAAGTGGGTTTTGAACACCTCCAGGGATGGTGATTCCATCACTGCCCTGAGCAGCCTGTTCCAATGCCTGATCACCCTGTTGGCGAAGAAATTTTTCTTAATATTCAATCTGAACCTTACTTGGTGCAGCTTGAGGCCATTACCTCTTGTCCTGTCACTTGTTACATGGGACAAGAGGCTGACACCCACCTCGCTCCATCCTCCTTTCAGGTAGTTGTAGAGTGATAAGGTCTCCTCTGAGCCTTCTCTTCTCCAGACTAAACAACCCTCTCTCAGCCATTTCTCTAAAGACTTATTCTCCAGACCCTTCACCAGCTTTGTTGCCCTTATCTGGACATGGTCCAGCACCTCAACATCTCTCTTGTAGTGAGGGGCCCAGAACTGAACCAGTATTCCAGGTGCGGCCTCACCAGTGATGAGTATAGGGGAATGATCACTGCCCTGGCCTTTCTGGCAATGCTGTTGCTGATACAGTCCAGGATGCCTTTGGCCTTCCTGGCTGTGTGGGCACAAGCTGGCTCATGTTCAGTGGCCATCAATAAGCACCCCCAGGTACTTTTCCACCAAGCAGCTTTCCAGCCACTCTTCCCCAAGCCTGTGGCGTTGCATGGGTTTGTTGTGGCCTAAATGCACAACCCAGCACTTTGCCTTGTTGAACCTCATACCACTGGCCACAGCCCACTGATCCAGCCTGTCCAAACCCCTCTGCAAGGCCTTTCTGTGTCATAGGGCAGGGTTGCTACTTGGGTGAAGGGGTCTGGCACCAAGGGGCACCTCGCTTAGGGGGAGAGAGGCAGCCTCCTGCCTGGTTCTGAAGACAGGGTGCCTATTTGTCATGGAGCACTGTGCAAAGTCCTGTCCTGCACAGGGAGCAAGGCTCCGTGTCTTCTTGGGTGACACTGTCAAGGCGGGACGGAGGGTACGTGTGGCCTCCGCAGCGTCCGGAGAGCTGCACACGCACCAAGCGGCCAGATCCAGTGGGTTTTTCATCATCCACTGGCGTAAATCCTCACATTTCAGAGGTGTCTCCTGTGTCGTGCCCTTACCGCCTAATGCATCCCGGCAGAGGGCAGCGTGGTCACGCCGGAGCCCGCCGGCGTGGAGGGGAAACCTTCCCTTACTGCGCCACCTCGTGGAAAGTGTATTAAAGCACAAGACCATAAATAAATAACAAATAAATAACATAAAACCGCGATGTTAAGTTATGCGAATTTGCATATAGAAACCGGATGGATAAAATAAAGCAATACCACAACCAATATAAGGCTGCACAGGAATTTGTCTTTTAATGTAATTTGAAAAATGGAAAGTTGAGGCTGTTGGACAGTATCATAAAGTCACTCCTGGACACTCTGGTGTCAGTTTGTAGTGGAAACATATCATATGCCATTCACTGAAATCCTCTTCAGGTTATTTGAGGTGTTTTGCGGAGCAGAAGGACCTCATCTACCACTGATAAAGTTATATTCAGCAGTAAGCAGGCATTTAAGATGAATAATTATTGGGTGTTCTGTTATTTCTTTCTGAAGTGGATATCTGTTCAAAGAATGAGAGACAGCAGAGAGACAGCTTGCTCTTCTCCTGCGCAGATCAAGGCAGCAGCTTTCAGGGCTCTTTTTTCTTTTTTTAGATGAGATTGAAACTCATAGCTGAAGCTGCTAAGTACAGTGTTTCCTGCAGGCCACTTTCCATGCACATAATCTTGAAATCTTTTTAACCCTAGAGTTTCAAGCCTTTCTCACATTGTAAATTCCTACCTACTTAGCACTACTTTTCTGTTAGAGGCCTCCGTGCTCACAGCAGACTGAGTGCAATGAAACATGTGCCTGGACTAGGTCAACTTCAATGTGAAGTCTGATGGTCTTGCCATCAGACTTCAGACTGAGAGCTGCCAATTCCGGGACACAGGCTGGAATCTCCAGGAGAGTCTGTCAGTGCTAACTTTTTAACCTGGCACAACTAGTTTGCTAGATCTTACCTGTCAACCCTTTTAGACATAGGTATAAGAAAAAAGAATATCAAACTTCTGAACAAACACAACAGCTACATGGTGCACTTCTGCTGCAAGCAAGGGCCCTTTTATTTTTTTGAGAAGATAGAAGTCCTTCTGAGGTCTGATTTGTGAACTTTTACACTAAATCATATTATTTTGGGCAGTTTTCAGCCAGAGATGACACTTTTATAATGTAAATATACAAAGCTTTAACAGTTGAAGAATGAGAAATCACATGCTGTATAAAATGTCTTTCAGAGTTTTTTAGATAATTGTAACAACATTCAAAATACCTCCCTGTTAAGTAGCAATGGGTTAAAAAATATGTATGTTGCTTCATCACATTGTGAAAATCAGATGATTTCTCAACAGTAATATTTCAGATACATAATTCACTTCAGTACTTTCTCATAGCCCAGGAATATCCCAAGCAGGGAGCTGAGTCTGGATTCAACTTTCATTTACAGAAAGAAGAAATGGCATCAGAAGATCTGACCTACACCAGAGATCTAGATAGGGTTCATAGTTCATCTAGTAAGAATTTCTTTTGAAGGTCTGTGCATAATTAAAACCTGTTTGTTTGTGGTTTTGTTTGTTTGTTTGGTCAGGTTTTTTTCACTTCAAAAGCAAATCTTTCACTCATAGGACTGAAATGGTCCTCAAGCAATTATCTTAAATACCTTTGGCCTTCTCCATAGACATGAGTCTAACCCAGTCCTAAAGACTATCAGTAATGTTGACTGCATAACCTGTCCAGGCAATCTAGAGATTCATATGAAAGCAAAGCTTTTCCTAATCTTCACTGAACCTTCTTTTCTGTAGCATAAGACCATTAATTCCCATCTTATCCAAAACAGATCTCGATAACATATTATTTCCTATCTTTCTATAGCACACGTGTATTTAAAAATGGGCACCATCTCACCTCTTAGACATTTCCATTCAGGATCATACCCACTAGTTCAGTCTTTCTCCTAGTTCAAATCTTCCAGACTTCCAACCATCACCATTATTCTCCTTTGGAAATCTTATAATGTCGCACTCAAAATTAAACAGAATATTGCAAGTGAGTGAAGCAGAAAGATGACTACTTCATATACCTTGAGGGCTGTACTCTCAGTCATACATCTCTCTATGATTTGATTTACCTTTTCTTGCACAGTATTTTCTTGATTCAGCCAGTGGTTCACTATGACCTAATATTTGATTCTGCAAGAGTTGTTACATAGTTGGATGTTTCCAGCCTCTGCCTTTGCATCTGGCTATATCTGCCCAAGTGCATTATCTTGAATTTATTCCTGTAGCAACCAGATCTATCCCCATCTTAAAATATTTTAATGTGTACCACATTCCTCTAGTTTATTTATATGAAAGCTATGTGAGACCTTGTCAAGAGTTTTACTAAGCTTGAAGTGCATGGTATTTACTCCACCTTCCTCAAGCCACAGGCCTGGTTTTGTAGACTGAAATTATACTTGTTTGACTCTCTCTAGGTAAGTTATTATTGACTGCTATTAATTGCTTTGATTTCTTTTATGTGCTTACCAAACTTGTTGATTATTTATTCCAGCAGGGATTTTTTACTAATATCAAGAGTTTGACTAATTGTTCAAATGCAGTCTCAAAGCACATATAAACTATTACTGCTTCATACTACTTGCTAAAGCAGACACTGCAGATAGTCCCCAGGCTTTTCCTTTCTCCCCATTTTTAACATAGTAGGTATTTTATACTTTTTAGTCTTGGTAACTGTACCTGGCTCTGAGATTTCATTAGCCAGCTGCTTCAGTATCCAAGGATGAAACACAGCTTTGAGCTAGTTTGAGTACATATTACTCACCTAAATACATTCTGACTCGCTTCTTCTGTATTTGTATTGACGTCTTGCTCCTGAAGGGACTGTGTGGGTAACAGTATTCAGTGAGATAAGAACATTTGCTATTCTAATAACAGAGCAGTAGAGAACAAAGCAAAGAATTTAATGCTTTCCACTTCTTTGGCACATGTACCCCATTTTATGTAATCATGAAGTGACCTGCAGGCACATGTTTTCCAGCATGGAGAAAGGGATTTCAGCTTTCTCATCACCACATCCTACGTCATGTAAACTGGTCGTGGTCTTGTGACTGTGGAGTCCTATCATGTCCTTAAACAAGTAGGGCCAGACTGGCTCATTTCAAGGAAATACTGGTATACTAGTAAAATTAGTGGGAATAAATCTATTTTTAAAGTATGTTCCATGCCATATGATTCCATTGGGGATAATAAAATCTGTGAATTTCCTTTCTGGCCACTATTCAGTTGCTATAAAATATTGTATTGTAATTTCAAGAAAGAAGTCCATTCATTCATGTATGCAAAAGCAAATGAACAGAACTGAAGGCATTCCATAGGTCTGTGCTTGAGTGTTACTGTGATCACTGTTCAAAGGTTATAATCTAATAACAGGGAGCACATCATGGAACTTAAGCTATTAATTTAATGAAGAAAACCTCACTAGTAACAATGGCTGGCATCTTCTCTGCCAGTCACAAGATCTACCCTGCCCTTTCATTTTCTGAATTGCCAGTCTTGAGATCTGCTCTGCTCTGCTTTTTCTGACATTCACCCTGGTCACAACACTCTTCACAAGCTTTAGGGAATGTATTTATAATATTTATGTAATAGTGATTCTCTGAAGCTTACATTGGAGCTTCATGAAAAGAGCCTTCTGGTGCGCTGGTCAAAGCCAAACACCTGAAAAAAAGCAGTGGTAAAACTGCTGATAACCTAGGTGGGGCTAAGATTTAATTTTGTGTGCATGGGTCTAATTTCTTTTACATTAGTAGGGCTCCATAAGTAAGTATATAGTGGGTCCGGCTGCAAGGTCTTATCTTTTTGTAGGACATAATAACTTAACGAGTACTACAGAAACAGGTAAGAAAGGCTCAGTGGAAGCATGTAGTGGAAATCTCAGGAATATGCTACCTTTGGGTAAACTGGGAGTTACTCTTTCTAGGCCTCCCTGCAGTAATAGGAAATCTCAGAGATTCAGATCTTTCCTGGCGCTGAACCATGGATAGCTCCAAACCAGTGTAAAGGAAATAAGGAATGGGCCTGGGCAAGTCTAGAAAATCACCTGTTCCTGTTGCTGGAAGCTTCATGCAAGTCTTGGGCTGATGTAGTCTGTCAATACATGACAGCTGGAATAAAGGATAACATATGCTTATAAAAAAGGCCAAGGAAGTGTCCAAGGGTCTCAGATTTCTTAAAAGCAGATAGATAGAAATATGATTACTTGGAGCTTATGCTTGACCTAGTGTATTACTGTAGAAATTCTGTAGAAATTAAATGGAACAAACTGCTGCAGCATACTGAAATGCAGTGTTTAATTCAGTGCCTGCTGGATGGATTGTTGGCAATCTCATGTACACAGAAGAAATCAGAAAGAGCAGAAATCTGTGTATTTCAGAGTAATTTCAAACTGCTGAAGTGAAGCCTTTATTATTGTTACCAAAACTATAACTTTATTTGACAAATGGTGTTGATATTGCCTATGTGGCTGTAAAATAATTACTAAATCTTGTGATAACAACACTGATTTATATTTAATTTTTACCCCAAAGAATCCAAACAACTTTGTAAATCAAGTCAGCATTATGGACGTTTACCGTTGTACATAATTTTTGATGTGACTAAGATTCATCTTACTTAATTCTAGGTGTATGAGACAATAAACAGCCTAAATACCTCAGGTGCTTTGTACAGCCAAAGTATATAGTTCAAGTAGCCGTCAGAAGGTACCTTCAGAGAACAGTTGAAGGCACCTAAACTTTGGATTGCCCTCAGAAAGGGTACATCAGCAGCTTTCCCCAGCTAAAATTAGTTTTAGCAGTGCTAGCTATCCTACAATACTCTGCCATTTCAGATGCCAGCTTAGTGTGTCCTGATAACATGGATAAGGTTATGCTTTTAGCCAGATCTGAAAACAGAAAGAATTTGCTACCTTGGTTGTTTTTTTTTCTTCTGTAGTGCCATTTAGTTGTGATCCTCCCTAAAACTTTCTTCAAAAGTTCCTTCCTACTTAAGGGACTTAGTATAGGAATGATATTTTCTTCCTGTAGTTGGTGGCTTTTCAATCTTCTTATTCCAACTTGCATGTGTTGTTACAATGTCAGGAAACCTCATGGTTGAGCATTTTGTGATCATTTTTTCTAGCCTCCTGTTCTTACATATTCCCTCCACCAACTAGCCTATGAGGCTAGCTGAATCCCAAAAACATGTGATAGTTGTTGCCTGTTGCCAGCTAGTAAAGCAAAGGACCAAAATACCTGCCGGGTTTTCCTTCTTAGGCTGAAACTGAAGAAACATTGAGGGAAATGTAGCTCTTTAATCAAAAGAAGGAGAAACTGAGAGGGGACATGGCAGTAATCATCGCACAAGTAAAAGATTGCTGCAAGAAAAAAATTAAAAAATGTTCTTTGTCATGTGAGTGTGTTTAGGACAAGAACTTACAGGCTTGAGTTAAATCACAGGATATTCAGGACAGATATTAGAAATGGTAATTGGGAAGGTGATTACCCCTACGTTGCTTAGGGAGGATGCGACATCTTCCTCATTGGCAGCTGACACTGACATGGTATTGGGATTTGGTTTAGGCAGCACTGGGTGACCTAGGCAATCTCTTTGAATCCCTTCCATCTCCCTTTCTGTATAATTTCTTAATATTGTGATTTGCAAAGAAGACAACAGAAAACAGAGAGAGAGCTCAAACTCACTAATACACACAAGTCCGAGAGAACATTGTAACAGAGAGGAGTTAAAAGAGATAGAGTCAGGGGACATGGGAATATAAGTTTAAATTCATCATAACAAAACCCAGTGCTAGATCTTACAGAAAGATAACTTTTAATCTATTTACAAATCTCTATGTAAGTTGATGTTATGCACTGATATCCCCTCAAATATTTCACTTGCTGATAGTCCCACATCACAGTTACAAGCACCTACAATCTGCCTCCCTGGCAAGGATCGCTTGTGTGCAACATAGATAGCAAAGGACATTGTCTGTTATGTGTTCATCATTTCTCTGGAATTCTTATTGATTGATAAGAGTGAACTTGTTTTTTGACAAATCTTTGATAACCTTTAGGAATAAATGCTTGTTATAGGGCTGTCCTTTGCTTTGGGTCTTTGCTTCCTTCAGCCTCCACAAATCTTAGTCAAAGTTGCTGGTTTTGCCCATTTTTTCATGTTTGTTTGAAATATACATCTGTTTTTTGAACAGGCCGATGGGAAAAGAAATGCTTTATGTCATATGCTGTAGCCTTGTTGCTATCTTGCTGTTCTGAGGATGCAGCATCTTCTGCTGTGAAGTCTTCTTGCCTTAGAGTGCAGGCTTTTTGGGCTTGACCTAAACACCGCATTACTCAATTTTACTGCTGAGAACAATGTTCTGGGAACAGTGTCAAGGGAATGATGTTCTTCATTATCAGTACAGGCTATTCTTTTACCCCTTGTTCTACTGTCTCATCTGGTGCTTTCACACACATATGTTTCCATTCATATTGTGTTCATAACACTTGATATTTTTTTGTTACAAATCTCTACAACTTTAGCAGCCAGCTTACTCATTTTATCTGTGCACTGGGTCATTAAACAGTTTATTTGTCTGAGTCCATAAACATCCTCAATCTGCTGCTGCCATTTGTCCACTATATATGTCAAAACTATGAAATGCATGCTTATTTTGCACATTAACAAATTCTTTCACTTGATGCACAGGAATGTGTATATAGTGCCTCCTTTTTTGCCTGACACTGAACATCCCTGACTGCTGATAATGATTTTGGTTTGCCAAGTACATGGCTTTGCACGTTGCTTCTTAGTAGAAGAGAAATTCACAATCAGAACAGAGCTTGCTTTAGTTATACCTACTCTAAAGCAGTTTATACCTTCCTTTCTCTAAAACAGTAGATTTAGTTATAGATTCAAACAGCTCACAGTCTGACATGTCTTCTGAAACTGCTCCTGTAACATAGCCCTATATAACTCTGCATAAATCAGAATTAGCAATCCGTAAGTAGTGGCCGCATGCCATTTCGGCAGCTGGTGGGAACAGTGCCATCTAGTGCCATTATTATAGCAGAGTTAATACTATGCGGTACAGAAGCAACTAATAATCAACCGAGAAAATCATCAGAGGTGCAATAAGAACTCTGCTTAAATTATCCTTCTTATTCTAACAATGATGTCAAGATGTGTCCATGGAGAATTCTGTAAAATCACCAGCTATTTTTACTGCAGATAGATTTCCAAGACGGTTATCTATGATTACTGAACATGAAATAGCTTCTGCAGACGCTGTTATGCTATTACTGCTTGCAGTTTCTAATTACTGTATTTTTTTCTTCTTTTACAGTTATGCTGAATTGGAATTCTTATTCTGCCAGAGCACAACTTGCAGGTATTGAGCAATCAGTACTTTCCCTTTAAGTGAAATTAATCCTTTGTGCACGCATGTAGCTCCTCTTCCTTTCAATGTAAACACCCTCCCTCTGTCTAGGCCTCAAGCTGGATGGGAAACAAGTACAGTAAAGTGCTGTTGTTTGGACCCGTTCCTATTTCCAATCTCATCACTGGCTGATGACCCATGGATCAAGCCCTGGACAGAAAGCTCATGCGCAGCTTGAACATAATTTTGTAGGGTCAGATAGTCCTTTTAATAATTTCTCTATAAGCATGTGAATCATGGAGACTGTACAAAAGATCAGGCAGAGATCAGGGTCTCCTGATGCTACCTTTGTAATTCACACTATTGGGAAATCTACTTCCCACTCCCCATTGCTTGCACAATGTCAGAAAGTCCTTGTTGCTCTCATGCCCCCGTGTTTAGCTAACTGTCTTCTCAGACGCACAGATATTTTGTGTCGGATTTCCGTAGCGTCACTTGCCTCAATGCAGCTGCTGAGACAGTATTACAGAGCTCAGGTCTGCACGTACAATCTTCCTGTTTCACTACAATGGAAATTTTTGGAAGATGGTTCTCACACTCTAGCTAATCAGTTAGGAAATGGTCATTTTGGACTACCCATACAAGCACATGAGCCACATCTCACCCACCAGTATGTGAAGGGGGCTTACAAGGATACCAGAGAGGGACTCTTCATCAGGGACTGTAGTGATAGAACAAGGGGTAACAGGTTTAAGCTAAAGCATCGGAAGTTCAGGCTAGATGTAAGAAAGAAGTTCTTTCACAGAAGAAGTTCTGTGAGAGTGGTGAGGCACTGGAACAGGCTGCCTAAATAAATAGCAAATGCCCCATCCATGGCAGTGTTCAGGACCAGGCTGGACAGAGCCTTGTGTGCCATGGTCTAGTGTGAGGTGTCCCTGCCCATGCAGGGGTGTTGGAACTAGCTGATCTTAAGGTCCTTTTTAACCCAAAACCATTCTATGATTCTATAATATGCATTTGTAGACACAGTCATAGATATTTGGGATAAATTTTAATTCTTCATTAACATTACCCAAAAGTAGCACTATGCTGATCATGGAGTAAAGAATAATTTTATTTTGTTAGTGAAGACACAGAACATTCAAAATATCTATAATATAGAATAATTTTATATATTTTTAAAAACCAACTTAATACATGCAATTTTGGTTGAAGTGCCTCCCAAGGGGAAACAGGCAACTGAGGTGACCATTATGGTCAGGAGGTGTCTAAAGGGACATTAGGTGATTCATTTACTGTAGACTTTTTCCTTGATGCATCTTGGAAAAGACTTGAACACAGAAACCTCTACTTTACGGAAACAGACTTTATCTAGTCATCTTACTGTCTTCCATCTTACGATATGCTTACCCTTTGCAAGTTTGTTGTCACTTTTCAATAAAATCTCTGAAAACAGTTCAGGAGGTTTTGAGAATGTGGGATTAAAACCTAAATCTGTCCTACCATGTCAAATCGTTTTCCAAACCACAGTCCAAGTCTGATACAGAGCTGGTCTTTTAAATATTCTACCATCCAGTACTACACAGTGCTCTGCTTTCAATTATTTAGGTTACAACTTGCTTTTATTATATGGCATGTGTTGTATACCATGTCTTAAAACAATTTAGGAGATTCATAATTGTTTATTCTAAGTAATCTAAAACAAAGATCTCTGTTCAAGCACACAAACAAGCTTTCCCTGGGAAGCCTAAGGCAAATCAGACATCACTCCTCTGCCTTATCTCTAAGGAAAGAACTCCTGGAAAACATTAGTAACAATTGACAACACAGCACTTGCAAGGACCTGTCCCTTGAATGGTGCCGATTAGATCTCTTCCCTGTTGGAGTATTTGAAATGCATTAAATCTCCTTTAGCTGTCACTAACTGTGAAAGCTACCTAAAAATATCTGTTCAACAGATATTTTTCTTAGGCTGGCTTAAGTGTGCTTAGGCAGAAAGTGCAGAGATAGCTGCAAGGGGATGCCGTTCCAGAGCCAGAGCTCCTCCTGATGCTGACCATGGCCACGCTGACCACAAGCATCCAGCTGTTCTGTCAATCATTTTTGTCTTCGGGCTAAATTGCTCATGGAAATATCATTGCAGGGTAATTTTCCTTCTTCCCATTTTCCCTAATAAAGTACTCTTAACTCAGGCCATGAACCTTTTGACTTCACTGGTGCATGTCTTATTGCTCAAAGGGAATGACACCTTTTGGTCTAGCAAGCACTGTTGATAGAGAGGAGAAACTTTCCCCTGTATCACTCTCCTTTCTTCCATAGATAGGTGGAAGATGCCTGGACACTGGTACATTCCATTTTTTTATTTTTTTTTTTTTTGGTACCAGTGATGAATGCTTCAAACTATGCATGAAAAGGAGGTTGTTTTAGAATTATAGCAGCATCATTATGAACAGATACAGGCCAGGAACTCACAGGAAGGTACAATGGTAGTAAGCAAACTCACCTTCCTCGGAAGACTTCATCAGCTTCTGTCTGTGAAAGAGAAAGATTATAAATCTGAGACTGTTAATGCCTTTGTATTTTATTTATTGAATGAGCATCATGTTTTAGCTTCTGAGATTCCAGCAACCTCAATACTTGTTGCAAAAGGACTACAGAAGAATATTGTTGTAGATATCTACATGATATGATGGATATTGTATTGAACACTTCTATTGGTGAAACCTGATAACGAATCAAAATATTTTATAAGGGAACTATTCTGCCATTGTTAAAAGCATTGTAAATTTTCATGGTGAAAGCTGAAATGCATATTTGCAGGAGAGAAAGCTTTCTGAAGAAGAATTTTATTTGCTATTCAAAGTGTGTCCAGAAACTGTGGTAAATGTAATAGGAATATTAGGTATTATAAAATAGTATTTCAGTTTGGTTCATTTGTCAGGATCCCATTTTACTGGGTTCCCCCATGCATAATAAAATGTGTTAGCACATGAAGTAACCGCATCTTCCCATACATTCCCCATCCTCTTTAACTTAAATTCATATATATCTCTTTCTTCTTAGCTCTGGAGATTTCCTCAGAAAATTGGTTCTCAGGGGGCTCAGGAATCTGCATTTCCTCCCACCTTCAGTGGGAATGTACTTAACAGTGTTAGCACTGGTTGTTAAGAAGTTAAGATTTTCAAAATATGGGGCCTAAAGTTGCTGGGGTTTATTTTGAAAATGCTAGAACAAATGTCATAGGAATCTGAAAAATACTTTTTTCCTGCATATGACTTTTCACAATGTTATCATAATTTTCATCTCAACAAATATGAGATACTGAGGACTCTCAAGATGTGAGAAAAAAGGTTTTCCAACTTCTTCTTTGGGTTTTTCTACTAAAAAAGAGTAGAAAATAATATAAATAGTAGAAAATATAGACATGAGAGAGAAAAAGTTAGAAATAAGAAAATGAGCCTACATTTTTCATAAGTAAAAAGTAAAAACATTACAAAAATACTTTGAATTCTTTTTTATGAGTAAGACAAAAGCTTCTCAAAGCAAAATTCCAACCAACTCTACTAGTCATGGTTTTCATATCAGCTTGTATTGAACCAGCTTAATTAAACACTAGTTACTCAGACTGAGCGGCAAGGATTAGGCAGCATATGAACCTGAGAAACTTCAGAACACATCTGCTCCACAGTGGACCTGCTTGTCTTCATCAATCCTGAAAATAACCAGATTCCTTTCTTTTTTCATTGGATCTCACTGGGGTATTTTAGTCAAACATTACTTTAGTCAAAGCTACCTTGTCTTACAAAAGGGTCTGCTTAATGAAGGTAAGAAGGATGTGCAGCTGTATTATTCCTCAAAGTCACAAATGTTCCTGCAGACATGCTCTGAAGCATCTGTCCTTTCTCTTCCCCTCATTTTTTCTCAGTTTCTTCCTCTGTTCTGTGGAACAACATGAATCAGAATATCATTAGCTACTTTTTCCAAAAACATAATATTGCCATAGCAACAGATACAGTGAGTTTGGGTTTTTTCAGTCCAAATAAAAGAGTGTGCATACACATCAGTTGCTGAGGACATAATACAATGTATGAAATGCATATTGGGCATATTACATTCTGGCTTCATGTACTCATATTTCCATCTAGGATTTTCTGAAGAGGGAAACAGGATTCTGACCTCTTGAAGATATTTAATCTGTTCAGACGTAACATGTCATAACTATGTGATTCTCATCAGTAGTGGCTGTTGCCTTATGTTTCAGATCTAAACCAGATTACACCCAACTGCTTTCAGACATGCATCAGCCAGCAGTTAGTTGCTGCAAGTTGGCTCACAGAATCTTTTTCACTGTAGATAAACACCCTTTATTTTGAAACATCTGCTGTATGATGATGCATCTACACACCAGATTTGGATCTGTTGTGCAGATGGAGTTCATTTTCAATTGCAGATGGAGTGATAAGCTATACATTACTTTACACGTAACACACACTCATGCACATATACCAGTTTGATCTTCCTATCTCTGTGATAGTTGGAAGGGTAAATCAGTTCATCAGAACAGCTGAATGCAGGATCACATGCAGTCAACTGACATACCAATTCACAGACTGCAAATCTGAATAGAGTGATTCTGGTCGTGTTTGCTCAATTATCTCCAGATTGCCTCAGCATGACAGCGTTTCATATGCTAAGTTACAAAAGAATCCATTGGTCCACTTGAAATGAGATAGTGCTCCCTCTCAAGCCCGTGACTGCTACAGGGACAAGACGTAAAGCAGAGAATGAACACTGATGAAAGTCTGTTTAATTCCCTTTTACATTTCTCAGACCATTTGCTTTATTACAGCAAATATGATGTAAATGTCTCAAGTCATATTAGCAAATCTTATATTGTCTGCCAAGAGTCTGCCTTGAAGCATTATACTCTTTAGGGTGGTGTTTTACTACTTCTGTTCTACCGGAACTGTTTTCACCCCAAAGACTGCTTTATTTTCTATTACCATATCGTATTATCTTGTTGCTGTCTTGGAACTGGACCAAGTTGTGTTGTAACAATTTAGCCCGCTTTTTCTTTACTTCTATGAACCCTTTGACCATGATATCAGACTGCTGTCACAGGCTCATGATGAAGTACTTACAGGAGTACTTTAGAAATGTCCTATTGAAGAGCTTCAGAAAGTAGCATAGTCTGTGGGTGCACCATTCCTTGTGGTATGTTTCTGCAGTGTGCTGATTTCTGGTTAATTTCAGAAGTTTTTCTTTGTTATCATTAATGGACTTTTGTGTCTTCTGCTAAGACACTGTCTTCCACTGTTTTGCCATTGACATGTCCTACTGACAAACTTTTATTCCAGATTTTAAACCATGTAAGCATGGGATTTAATAAAGTTCTGTGTACTGTAAGACGGACTTTAGACTTACCTTACCATTTTCTCATTTCCAGCATGAGTCACAGGTGACATCAGCAAGAAGATAAGAAAAGATGCGAGGTCCAGGACATCAGTATTTAGTACCCACTACATACAGGGGAAGCTAATAATGCAAAGAACAGGGCAATGCATATTAAAGCCTCAATTACTACATTTACACTGCAGCAGTTAAATTACCCAGATGACATTTATGTTTAACTGAAGTGCAACATAAATTGTGACCACAATGATTTTAAATATATTTGGGGTTTGCCTTTTTTATGAAAGTGAATTTTAATAGAAGTTCTTTTTTGTTCCCAGAAACCTGAACAGACATTTTGTTAAAAAAAAGCTTCAGCTTTGAGACACGCAACTTCAGAGACTGGAGTATGAGGATTTAGATAAAAGCAGATGTGGGACCCTTTGAAGTTGAATGTTCTGTTAGAAATCAGAACTGCATTATATATCTTGCCTGAAAAAGAAGACCTGGATCTCCTTAGGGATTGAATGAATCCTCTTACGGTAGTGTTTTTCTGAAGAATGCATTATACATGATGCAAATAAAAAACAAACCAAAACTGTATTTTGTATACAGCGGATGTCAGATTTCAAGTTTAGTATCAGCAAATGGGTTTCATCTTTTCCTATAAAAAAGATTTCTTACAGTTCTGATGATTCATCTGTCCTTGTGCTATACACTTATCCCAGCATAGGACATAGCAGTGCTCAATTGTGACAGCTTCTGGGATTACAATCAGAAACGGTAAGGGGTGTGGGAGAAGAACTGTGTGTGTTCTACCAGGTCTAGTAAAATTGGTGGGGGTGACTTCTACGAGATACTTGTCATGAATATTAGCTTTTTAGCATATTCTCTTGCTGTACGCAATAACATAAACTAGATGCATGCAAAACTACCTCAGGCTAAAAATTTATTTCCATACCCCAAAAAAAGAAGAAAATAAAAAGATATAAGGTAAAATTTTCACAAATGCTCCAGTGATTTAGGTTCATTTCCAAATGTAGCATAGCATGTGTAGCACCAGGAGCCCACTTCCCTAACTCTATGTGTGAGAATTACTTTATCCTACTTTAGACTGTCCTTCTCCATGAGATAGTCATACCCAGAGAGCAATGAGTTCCCACTATCTTCTATACCTGTTTTAGGATGAAAAGAATTGCCATCTGAAAATGTATTTTTTTCTCCAAATGCCATACAGGGAGTGCAGGCAATGGGCAGAGACATAAGCAATCTGCCATCTAATCCTGGGTGAGGCAAGTTCTGTGTTTAGTATCTAACTTGCCTTTCGGGCATCCACACCGAAACTAGACACCTAAACATATTTTTGTTTCTGACTAACATGTATCTAAAAGCTAAAGTCTGTAAATGGGACTAAAAATGTAGGTGCCTTGTTCCTAGTTTACTCCTGTTTTGTTTGCAGAGAGGATAAAATGCAACTGGTAGGTTTGCTGGCTTAGAAATAAGTGAAGAACACACAAGAATAGTCTGAATTGTCATCCTAGAGGATGCAAATTCAATACACCGGAGATAAAACCAAAGAAAACTCTTTCTTCCATCTCCACACACACAGACACACATGCAGCATCCACACCACAGTATAACTGTAATTTATAATACAAGTGGGTCTATGTGTTTGGTAGAATTTAAACAGTAGTAGAAACAGTCTAGTTTATGCTATTTAGGATAAAACTCTTCTACACTTAGAGGATGTGAAATCTTACTTCGCTCTTGAGAGCCTCGAAAAGCCATCCAATACTAAAAGTATAGCTCTTGGGTTTTGTGTGGTTTTTGAAGCAAAAAAATAATGTAATCCAAACCATATGTATTTGATTGACAATGTGACTGATTTTTATTTTTTTAAACAACTTTTACCAAACAGAAGAGAGAAAACTGGAGATCTGAACAGTTATATTGTGTGTAGCATCTAAGCTGCAACTTTGCACGCAGATTTGGCCAAGATCAAGAGCTACCAAGACAAATCGTAGCACTGCATTGAGTGCCTCTGACTCCACCATTGCGCCACTTAAAAGCAGTTGTCTATCAAAGATCAGAAGGTTTGTAAATCCCTGTTCAAGTCCTGTGGCTTTAGACACCTTTTATAGTGATGAACTCTGAGGTCTGGGATTTTCTTGTAGTTCCCCATATAGGGTCCTTCTCTACACTAGGTTGTTCTGTTGAAATTTTGCTGTATATATTTTCCACAACAGTTTTCTCCATAGAAACCAGGAATAATAACTTTGAAAAAAGCTGTGGAAAATATTTCAAATAATACTAAGCTTCTACTTCTTCTCCCCTCCAAGCTTAATCACAATAAATATTTAAAAAGGACAGAGAAGTTATTCAAAGACCAGGCTACATTTTCCATTACATTAAAAAATAAAATAAAATGGAGTCGTTTCCTCTTCATTAACATTTTGTTGGTAGATTCATTATTTTTTTTTTTAGATAAAATGTGCAATGTGCAATTAGAACAAATACAACAAACCTTTATTTTTTTTTTAATAGGTTTGTAACCAACATAAGGTTAAACTTGAAGCTGTGTCAATCTGATATTTTTATATGATGGCGTGAGTTCTGACACTCTACTGTAGGAATTCTGTCACTGTGACAAATGAAGAAGTAAAATAAAGACTTGATAGACCATAAATTACATTATTTACTCCAAACATTTGTTTATATTGCTATATCAGCATAAAGCCCTGGTGTAAATGGTATATGTGGGTTTAAAGTAAGTCATGGAATTTATCCCCACTTGCTTAGACAAATATGCATGAGAGGTTTTCTCCAAAACAGCTACTTTAGTGTCAATAGTTCAAACAAAATAACCTGCATGCATGGGTGAAATAATGGTTATTTCAGGTCTTCGCCTAAGAAATGGGAGTGACTCGGCGCCTGCATACAACTACCTGAGTTTGGCTAATAAGTGGTAGCTTGTTATGGTCCAGTGAGTTGACTGCTTAGTGTTGCTGTGCCGTAATGTGCATGGAGATGGAGATCTATGGACTGGTCGGCAATATGGAAAATGACAGAGCGAGCTGTTGTCAACTGAAACCAGAGTATCTTGCTATGTGAACACTGTCCAGAGTGCAGATACCCTTCCCTCCCTCTTTAGTGAGTTACATAAACCAAGACAATTCAAGTGGAGAGTGCTCAGCTGGGAGCGATGGCAAATTACCCTGCATCCACAATGGCTGTCAGGTCATTTTCCCCACATCAGTGAGTCCTCATTTACTAAAACCTTTTCCCACTCCTGCTATTCCCGAAGCACTCAGGTCCCTTTGGGACTGGTCACACTCATGGAAGCCCACCACAGCATGGAAATCACTGCTAGCTGGGACATGGGCTTCACCTGCCTCCGAGTGAGAAACCAAAACTCTGCCGTTTCGTTAAGATCCGCTCAGAATTTGCTGCGTATCCGTCCCGGTCGTGTCTCCCTCCCGCCCCATAACCCATCATGTAAAGCAGCTTCTGTCTTGAAGCTGCCCATCCGCCATGGTCACGTCCGCAAGCTCCCCTATCCCCGGGGGGAAGAACTCCCCGCCCCGCTGCCGCTGGTGAGTGCCGGGGCCAGGACCGGATGGCTGCGCGGGCGAGGGGTGGTGCATTCCCCGCCGCTGCCGGGGCCCGGTTCGGTTCTGCGCCACTGTCACCACAACGTCACGCCGGGGTAGCACCGGCCGCAGGAGGGCTCGGTCGCAGGGCGCCGGTCCTGGCAGGCTCGGCGGTGGAAGAAGCGGTGGCATGTCGTACATACCTGGGACCCGGCTTGTGGGTTTTAACATTCACTCACAGGTCCAAATATACCCAATAACAGTCTGAATTCCCGGTATTGCTTTGTTGTTGTGGGGTTTGGTTGGTTTTCCTGTTGTTTTGTTTTGTTTTTTTCTCTGGCAAATTGAAAAACACATTAAAAAAAAGATAAATGTTTCAGGTCAGAGCAGAATGTGTGCTGACATTGAGCTTTTTGTTTTAATCCTTTTGAAAGTGCATTTCAAAACAGTTTAGCTTGTCAGGTAGAGGAATGAAAGCATGTCAGGTAGAAACAGCCGAATGAAACATGAAACATGCCGGTCACTTCCACACTCAGTTTACCTTCTTTTTTTTTTTTTTTTTGGGGGGGGGGGGGTGTTTTTTTTTTCACCCTGTTTTCTTAATTTGTTAGAAATGTTTGAGCAAATTTGCTCGCTTTGGTAAATAAAATTAAGACCAATAATGCTACTA
>WYDI02009350.1:0-70848 GCA_009867235.2 Psittacus erithacus | reverse complement strand
GCCTTAGCATGCCTCCCAGGAGAATCTGCTCCAAGATTTTGCCAGGCACAGAGGGGAGACTGACTGATGTGTAATTCGCTGGGTCACCCATTTTCCCCTTGGTGAAAATGGGGGCTCTATTTCCCTTTTTCCAGCCATCGGGAACTTCACCTGACCACCATGATTCTTCAAATATAATGGACAGTGGCTTAGCAACTTAATTTGCCAGCTCCTTCAAGACCCGTGGACAGATTTCATGAGGTCGCATGGACTTGTGCACGTTCAGGTTCTTAAGATGGTCTCAAACCAGATCCTCTCCTACAGTGGGGCTAAGGTCTTCATTCTCACAGTCCCTACATCTGCTTTCCAAGACTTGGGTGGTCAGAGCATTTGCCAGCAAAGACCAAGGCAAAAAAGTCATTAAGAACCTCAGCTTTGTCTAAATCCAGGGTAGCCAGTTCTCCTGATAGCTTATGGAGAGGGCCTTCGTTGTCCCTAGTCTGTCTTTTATTTGAAATGGAACTACAGAATCCCTTCCTGTTATCTTTCACATCCCTAGCCAAGTTTAATTCTAACTGGGCCTTAGCTTTCCTAACCTGCTCCCTAGCTT
Source organism: Psittacus erithacus (assembly GCA_009867235.2). Classification (NCBI taxonomy): domain Eukaryota; kingdom Metazoa; phylum Chordata; class Aves; order Psittaciformes; family Psittacidae; genus Psittacus; species Psittacus erithacus. Next base: position 70,259 of record WYDI02009350.1, on the reverse strand, counting down.
CCCGGACAACATCCCTGTATTCTTCCCAGTCTGCCTGTCCTTGCTTCCACCTTTTATAAGCCTCTTTTTTCCCTCGAAGTTTCTTCAGCAGCTCCTTATCCATCCAAGGAGGTCTTCTGGCCCTCTTGCTGCACTTCCTTCTATTTGGGACACAACACTCCTGAGCTTGTAGCAGGTGATCCCTGAATATCAACCAACAGTCTTGGGTCCCCCTGCCCTCTAGGGTTATATCCCATGGAACCTTACTAAGCAGGTTTCTGAAATGGCCAAAGTCTGCTCTCTTGAAGTCCAGGGCAGTGAGTTTGCTGCACACTCTTCTCACAGTTCCGAGGATCTTGAACTCGACCATCTCATGATCGCTACAACCCAAGCTGCCCTGGAGCGTCACATTTTCAATCAGCCATTTCCTGTTGGTGAGCATGAGGTCAAGCATGGCACCTCTCCTTGTCGGCTCCTCTATTACTTGCAGAAGGAAGTTGTCTTCCACACAATTCAGGAACCTCCTGGATTGCTTGTGCTGGGCCATACTGTCCCTCCAACAGATATCAGGGTGGTTGAAGTCCCCCATGAGGACAAGGGCCTGAGAGTGTGAGGCTGTTCCTGTCTGTCTATAGAGTGCTTCATCCACTGAGTCCTCTTGATCTGGCTGTCTGTAACAGATCCCCACAGTAATGTCTCACATCACTGTTCTTTTTAAGTCTGACCCACAAACTCTCTGTTGGCTGATCACCTGTCCCCAGACAGAGTTCCATACTCTCCAGCCACTCCCTAACACAAATAGCAACTCTCCCTCCCTGTCTGCTGGGTTTGTCTTTTCAGAAGAGCATGCAACCTTCCATTCCAACACTAGTCATAGGAGCCATCCCACCATGTTTCTGTGATACCAATGATATCATATCTCCATAGACATGCAAACATCTCTAATTCCTCTTGTTTATTCCCCATACTATGAGCGTTTGTATAGAGGCATCTGAGGCGAGCTCCAGATGAAGCTGGTTCGTTGGCTGGAGCAGCTGGAATATCTCTGCATTGCTCCGAGCATTTATGATAGGTGCTGGCAACTGACTGGGAGTGCTGGGATGGAATGATGCTCCCCTCCCCCAACACATCTAGTTTAAAGCTTTCTTGACCAGCCTGACAAGCCTCCTACCAAAACTGCTCTTCCTCTTCTTTGTCAGACCAGCTGCATCAACCTCCAGTAGACCTGGTCTCCCAAATTGAGTCCCATGTTCTAGATATCCAGACCCCTGGCTATGGCACCACCCTTCTAACCATTTATTAACCTGGCCAATCCTCCAAGCCTTTTTAAGGTCCTCCCCTTTATCCTGGAGAATTGACGAAAAGACCACCTGAGCTCCAGAGCCCCTAACCACCTCTCCCAGGGCTCTTTAGTCATTCTTAATATTCTCCAGGATACAGCTGTCTATATCACTAGCACCCACATGGATCACTAGAAGTGGGTAATAGTCAGTGGGACTTATTAGAGCAGGCAGCCTCTCTGCAGCATCCCTGATCCAAGCCCCTGGTAGGTAACACACCTCCCTTGAGACTGGGTCAGGCGGACAGATGGGTGCCTCTGTGCTTTTCAAAGTAGAGTCCCCTACCACTATGACCCACTGCTTTTTCCTGGCAGTACCAGTAGTGATTGTGTTCTTCATTCTTTTTACAGATATTGCCCAGTATGGGTTTCTCCTGTGTGTATATACAAGGTAGGATTAATACAACCTACTATTGTGCCAGGGATCCTTTGCTAGCTCTTTAATCAATGAACTGAAATTCAGCATTTCTTAGGCATGATTCATCTTAGTGTATAGTAGATTTTTAATACTGGCCAAATGAATAGTACCCCAGGGTGTCTTTTTAATGCTGAGTCCATTGCCAATAGAGGGATCCTAGGGTGATTATCTCAGATGTAGGCCTGTGCACTGTGCACATCTGAAATTAGGTGAGATAAATCCTATCTATGGACTTTTCTTGAAGTGTTAGCAAAAAAATTTACCTTTCAGATTCAGGCTTACTGGGTTATGGTGGATGCATTCTGTGTTACAGGTTACAGGTGAACTCAGTGTCCTTCAAAAAAGGTACTGTAGTTTTTCTGAATCAACATTATGTTGGTAAACTATTCTTTTTCTTCCATTTTCATGTATAATTAAGAAACGTGTGCTTCTATTAGTTCATTTTTCTATAAGGAATAACTGAGGAGACATATAGCATGTGACTGGAATTATTTTCACAATATTGAGTGTGTAATATATCAGTAATTCATGGTCTGCTGATAGAATGGATTAAAATAAATGAATTTGCCTTTTGTATTTTTTCCTGCTTTCACTGCAGACTGCGTAAATGAGGACTGAAATAGAGGGGAAAAGAATCTTTTGAGAAGTGCATGCTAGTGAGGAAATATAAGCATTTTGTGTACAGGATAATGAACACGATATTGTTTAAAAGCAGGAGGCAAGTTAGTACTGGTAAGTCATTCTATATCTAATTTTTGCCTCATGACAAAACCAGAGGTATATATAAATTGAGGTCTGAGTGAAGAATGGTGTACATGTTCTCTTCAAATGCATAAATACTCATGAATTTCGGCTAAGCTAGAACAGTGGAATTAAAGCTCTTGTGTATAGCTTTTAAGAGTAAATGAAATAAAGGATGTTATGAGAAACTCACTGAAAGGAAATGGAGAACCTGAGGAGACTGTTTACTTCAGAGAAAGAGGAGATCATGAAATTTCTAGTGCGCAGTAGCAGCTGGCGCTACCATGTGTACCATGTATAGTGTCTCCATGGCACTTCATGGAAAAGCTATATAGTTTGTGTTGTCATACAGCTACTTCAGTCCCAAGAAAGTCTTTTTCATTCCTTAAAAAATCCACCCTTTATGAAAAACTGCATGACTAGCTGTTTTGGCATGTATTCCAGGCAATAGACTGGGATCTGTGAAGTTTACTAGGCAGAAGTTAGTGTTTATCTGAAAAGCTGTATGAATCACGTGAAGCTTTTAACATATTACTTCTATAGCTGTGTGATTACCACAAAGATTACCATACTGCCATTTACCTAGGAAGAAAACCAACACATTTACAGTACATTTTCAGCTGTATAATTTGCTTTTCTTCCAAGCCTAGATATTATGGAAGTTAAGGACCTACTTTTCCCATCAAATGCAGTTAGAATTCTGGCAAAGCTGTCAATCAACCTTCTTGATTTTACCTTACTTTTAAGTTACTTCTAGTGGTCTGGCGGACTACCACTACCACAAACATACTCAGCCACATCATTAGTTGGAATTAAATAGAGGTGTGTTTCTTAGTTTCGATTTGGTTTGGTTTTAAGCACTTATTATCTCACGCCATGCTTTTGATACACAAAACAGCTCTAGTACTAACCTCAGAAAGCAGAACCTAACTTTAAGTGGTTTATGTTGTTGTTAGTGTTTGGTAGTTCAGATACTATAACATGTCAAAACTGATTCATTCTGCTGGTATAAGAAGAACTGAAGCAAGTAGTGAATCTCTCAGGATCTTCACATCTCTATGTCTTTCATAGTTAAGGTCAATGATTGGTGACAGTTTTGTCAGCTTGTCACATAATGTCATTGAAGATTCCACATGGCTGGCTGACAGTAAATTTTCTTTTCCATTTGTTAGAAGTTAATTTTCTTATGTAAGTTTGTAGTGAAATTGTGTATATAGAAACAACCTTGCATGTTGGGTTTTTTTTTTAATTTTTTATACCATAATATATTTTAAAAATGTTGAATATCTGTGAATATTGAACTTAAATTTTTTAACTAGAATCTGAATGCAAAAGTGTAACTACTTCACTAACACTGAATTTGTACTGCAGTGCTTTCAAAGCTTCACAGACAGAACTGAAAATATTTTGTTTTAAATTCCACATTGTCTCATGCTGTGATGTTTTCCTTATTCCTTATGGGCAGGTCATTCTACATATTTCCCACAGAATTCCCACAGAAGACCTCTGACACGTTCATGAAGTTACAAAAACATTTGGATGAGCAAGTCTACAAAAATGGATAAATATACTAAAGCCTTACTGAGAAAAATAATATCAAAAAGCTACAAAAGGAAAGTTGATTACTTTTGTAAGACCGTCATTTCAAGTTTCCCAATGTAGGTGTTTCTACAGTGCCCTGATGCTCAGAAGCAAAAACTTTGAATAGCTTTTTCAAAATTAGAAGTTGGTATGCTAATGCATTACACATGAGATGCAATAATAATATGTGGGGTAGTAATGCATGTTTCTTCAAGGTAATTGAGTGGCTTAGAAGCAACACACAAAGACCTAGGCTTAACAGGAGGATGAAGAAACATCTTTAATATCTAAGTGTGACACAAGTGTGCCACATTATTCAGTTTCAAGAGCTGCTATTTGAATGCACATTCTTGAAAGTGATAAGAGTAAATGGTAACCAGAAACGTTTAAGATCTTCCACACCAGGATACAGAAAACTCAAAAGTGAGATTTAAACCCTAATGACTATCTTAAGAAAAATAATAATGGCAGGATATTCACATGCACACTTTGTGGAGCTACTTGACCTGTAAGATTTGAAATATACATTTCTGATATATATTTAATATATATGATATATATTACATATTTCTATGTTGTATCTTTCTATCTGCATGGATCATACCATTTTCCTGGTGTATATCTGTAGAAAACTGCTTTCTCTTAACCCACTTACTGTTGCCTTAAACAGCACCAAGTGTGATTCATTAACCTGAACTGAGGTACAAGAATCCAATTTTAAACCCTTAAAAAAAGCTTAATGTTTGTTTTAATCAATATCTTTCTGCAGAGGATGTATTATAATATAGTGTTATTGCTTATAATTCTTCACATGTCAACCTTATTATTTCTAATTTGGATTCAGTAGATCATAATTTTAAGGAATTCTTTCTTTGTGCTTCCGATATGTCTTTAGGTGAAAATATGTTCTTCCATTATTTCTATGAGGCTTAAATTAAATCACCCTGAATTTTTTGGTTCAGAATCTAGAAATCTTGAAAGCTCAGACTTTAAAAAGGAGGAAATAAGGAATTCTTCTAAAATATCAGTTTCACTATTTGCATTTTTTTCTTTTTTTTTTCCTCAGTTTACAAGTTCATCTCTTCTTCTAGGCACAGGAAAGCATAAACTGCTGGTGATTTCTTTAATTTTCCATTTAATCAGGAAAGAAATAAACTTCAATCAGAAAGCAATCTGCCTTTAAGAAGGAGAAAAGGCTTATCATTTCTTCTCACTTTGTAGAAGAAAGATATGTGTCTTTGCATAGGTTTTCATATCTATTACTAAAAGAATGATTTCTTAAAGCTGTGCACAGATAGAATGGTATTTACTCTTATTCTAGCAGGTTTACCTTATTTTAATCAGGGGCTTTCATTTCTTGTCACATGTGACACCCTAGTCAGTGCCTTGATTTGAAGAACTCTATACCGTGATTTATTCTTAATCTTTGCCTGATTTGTGTAATGTAAGAAATGTGATGGAATGAGATTACAAGAAGATGTTGCTGTCACAGTAGTTTGAACCATTATGATTTATCATAACAACACTGATTAGATAATCAGACTCTTGAAAAGAATATATCACTAACAAATTGCTGGAGACATATTACTGTTAGAATATTATCTTATTGCATTTGGATTGATTAAGAAAATTTTTGATGTTTTGCAGCTATAACTAAATTAATCATGACATTTAGTATTGTATTATATCAATTTCCTGAGGTCATTGACAGAGGATCAGCAGTATAAAGGAGTAAAATTTTAATTTTTCAATATTTCGCTGTTAATAATAATTTTTTAAAAAAATCTACCTACTACTTTTCCTGTCTGACAGGACACCTTTCCATGTACTGTTTTGTTCCTGTGTGTAACAAAAATGGGTTCTGTTGCCTCATTAACATTTCAGGAAATTCAACTCCTGTCTTTGTTGCAGAAACTTAAGTGAGAACTACATATCTGCATTTCATGGTACAGTTTAAACTAAACAAGCATGATTTTAGAACAAGGTATTGACTCAGTGCTTTGACTAAGCAGAGTGTAAAACACAATTCATTTGAGCACCTGATAAAAGGTGATTGAAGGATCTCCCTTGAGGAACTTGGTGAGAAAGATTGCAATTATCTATGGTAAAGACCTGCCATAAGCAAATCAATCATGTAGGATGACAGCCAGGTCTGTGATGGAGAAATCAATCCTTGCAGTAAAGCAATATTTTAAATATGACTTATAATCCTGATAAAAGTTACAGAGAGAGACTATCTGTCTAAGTTCTAGGACTGGGATTTGGCTACCTAAATCTCTCTTAAATAGCAGCCAGTATACATTCTGCTTACTAATATTTCCGGTACAACAAGCATCCAACTAATTTGATGATTCCCTATCCAGCCTCCAAGTTACATGAAACTTAGTCATGCTTAAGTGTGTCTGTTTTGAGAAGACAAGTAGCTATGTCCTTGGTGCTCTGATGAGGTCTACATTTAGATGGATTGGCATCTGAAATCAACATAACTTGCATAAGATAGGCATGATCAAGAACAGCAGTAGAGCAAAACTTATGTATAATAGTCCAAGACCTTGAGGACTCGTTAGGAAGCTGGGAACTCAGAATCATAGAATCATAGAATTGTTTGGGTTGGAAGGAACCTTAAGGATCATCAAATTCCAAGCCCCTGCCATGGGCAGGGACAACTCATACTAGACCAGATCACTCAAAGCCCTGCCCAGCCTGGCCTTGAACACTGCCAGGGATGGGGCAGCTGCAATTTCTCTGGACAACCTGGCCCAGTGTCTCACCACCCTCACAGTAAATATCCTAAATACTGAGCTGCAGGAATAAATGTTTCCTTCCTATCAAAAATGTTACCACATTTCTAACAGTGAGCGTTGCTAAGTGTCTTGGGCAAAAAAAAAGAAGTGTAAGAAATGCTACCAGGAAATAAAAGGAAATGTGACACCAGTATAACAAGTGGAACATTCTCTTGAGTAGTGGTAAAACTGAGGCTGATACTTTAATGTCAGCCTCGAGTATAAAGTCTCCAGCGGAATACTTTGAAGAAGGATAGGTTATCTCACAGACATCTAGGTTTTGAGAAACTTTCCACTACTTTGAAGCTAAGGTTCATCTGCTCAAGCTGAGTAGCACCTAAAATGCAGACTTTTCAGCTTCTTAGTTGGCTATTTTAACCACTGAAATATATAGGAAGTATATATACCACACTCCTTTAGATATGGACATACTAAATCCAGAGCTGAAAAAAAATATTTCCTGTGTTTAGGAGCCTCTGTTTAAGTTCCTAAATTCTCAGTAGAACAGGTAGATATCAGGGTCATCCTGAATAGCATGGATTGCCTTCTGGAGATATTTCAGAGTTATCCCCAAAGTAGTAGAATGTCTGGTTTAAAAATGTTACTTTGAATAGCCTAAATCCCATTCAGGAAATAATGCAACTTCTTCCACAGGGTGATGTATCCCATCCTAAAATTGCTGTCTAAGGCAAAAGGTGGGAATAAGTTTCTCTGGAAGTACTTGTCTCTCCTCATGGACTATAAAACCTTAAGTTAGATGGAATTATTCTTATTCCCTTAGGTCAAGCTCCGAAAATTTCAGACAGACACTTTGAAATTGGGCACCTCAGCAAGATGGCTTAGTGTCATTCTTAATTTCTATGGCGTGCTGACCAAATATTTCACCCAAACTACAAGTGATTCTGTGATGTGAAAATGTGCAAAAATAACTAATGGTGAAATGAGAATGTATATTTGTACTTGCACCATTTGCTGCCATCACTGTGTGTTGACATTGAGTACTTCAGTACATCTACCAACTGTCTTCTTTTTCAGAGGAAGATGAGGTGCCATCTGTTTTCCAGGCCTCTGATCAGAACGCTCATTCCAGAATTTTAAAGACCTGATTTCTAGGCCCCCTTTAGCCACTGAAAAAGGGTCAGATCTCTATTCTCCATTCCAGTGAAAGTCTTACCAAACTTTCCAACTACAGGCAACAGTCTGAGGGAGCCAGATATCACATCTTTGGTCAATATTTGGATGGCATGCAAAACTGGTGTGGCAATGAGAATTTCTGCTCTGTTGTCAAGCAAGGCAGACACTCCCCTGTAGAGGAATTCTTGTGGTGCTTACACATTTTACATTAAGGAAAATAAAATATGCAGTTACCCTTCAAGTTTCTGTTTAGCAGTCAGTGGAAATGTGAAAACTCAATTATTTGCAGAGAATTTACTGTTTAGGAATTACTTATAGCTGTGTTTCATGGCAGCTGGCCTCTGATATGGAAGAGTTTTGCAATTTTCCTTTTCAAATCACTCCCTATGCAGAATAAATAAAATATCTCTAATGCAAGATAATTTTAGTGAATTTTAACGTAATTGATAATCAATTTGACCTCATTTAGTATATGACTTCTTCATCCTGCTCTTTTAATAAATTACACCTTTTAGGACGGTAAAAGCGGGCTAGATCTTGTTGGGTCATTCAGGTACAGATGAATGCTAGCTGTCCTTTTTTTTCCACTTTTGTTCAATGCTCTGCAATTTTATGAATCATCATGTTTTGTTTTGCCACCTGGATATCCAGAGGAAGTTCTATCTTCAAAACAGTGTGACAAACTCTAAAACAAAAGGCTGCTAAAGTTAAAGTAACTGCCACAGCATTTGAAGTATTCAACAGTTTCTTAACATTGTTTAAGGATTGGTTGCCATTTTAAGTACAATTTTCTTTTTTTGTTATGATTGTTTTTTGTGAAATACTGTGTGCTATTTTTTCTTCATCTATCTCCAACTTTATCCAGAGCATAAAGAAACAATTTTAAGGCTAAAATAGACAACTAACATTTCCCTGGTCACTGAATATATATGAATCCTGATTTATTATTATGACATTTAAGCATATAGACATTCATCTGTGCCTACAAATACTAGAGTTTAATGAAAAAACGTCCATGATTATTTTTGTAGGACTTAAAAGTATAACTTTTAAATTTGTTTTAAATGAAACGTTTTGCTTACTTTCTATGGCATTTAATAATAAGGATGCTTGATGGATTTAAAACCTATTTGTAATAGTCGGTTTGGTTTTTTTTTGTTTGAAAAAATTAACTTTCTTCTTTATTATTGTACCTTAAGCTCTGGTTTTCATCAATAAACTATAATTATTTGATCAAAAGAATTTGCTAAAAAGCTGTGGAAATATTTTGATAAAAAATAAAATTGACCAGAGATTTCCTAAGAAATGCATATTCAAATTATTCTTTTGCAAGAGGCATTATCTTATAGCTACTTTTCCTATACTATGCATATTGATTAGAGAGCTATTGTGTTTCACCCTGATTAGCATTGCACTAATCTGCTGAAGCAGGGAATGAATAATAAGAATCTAACAAAATTATGGAAAGTCTGTTTATATAGAGTATGCCAATTGACAGAAATTATCCTTTCCAATGTAGTGAATACCTCATTAGTAACGTTTCAGAAGGTTATGGATCTCTTAATACTTATGTTGCTCATATTTGGCTGCTGAGCCTTTTAATGGTTCATCACTAATTTTTCCTTATCACTTATCAACTGGCACTCCAAGCCTTCTCTTGCTTCATAGTAAACCCAGGAAAGCTTTATAGGTATATTTTCTCAGAGAACATACTTAGGAAGAGCCATTTGCTTTTTCTTTTTTTTTTTAGTAAGCAACAAAAAAGCTTTGCCATTTTCTCTTCTGGTGTTTTCAAGTGTCAGACCTAGATCTGAATGGTCTTTCTCCTAGGATTTAAGTACATCTATTTACTTACCCCTTCCTGTGTCATCTTTGATGAGTTTCTCTCCCTGTCTTCATTTTCTCTTTCATAATTTTTACTTCTCCACAATGTGTATCTTGATATTTTCTCATGTCCTTCCCCCATGAGGACACCAAAAATGGCACTTAGCAAACTTTTTGTACAGCCGAAGGCCTCTAGTAACTCAAGTAACATATTAATCCAGTGACCTTGTATTAGATTCAAAAAGAGTTTTACCAATACATAGGTAATGAATGCACAATAAAATTATGGTATATGCATAAGAATATTACCTGTTTATGAGAAGAGAAGAATCTAGAGCAAGAAAGACTCACTCTTGATGGAGGAGGATCAGATTATGAAATCTGAACCAGTTAGGCATATGTAAATCCATGGGGCCTCATGGGATGCAACTATAAGCGCTGAAGGAGCTAGTTGGTGCCATTGTGAGGCCACTGTTCTATTTTTTAAAGGTCTTTTAAATTTTAAAGGTGTGCTGTAATTTCGAGAGACCTGGACATTCTGGATAACTGGGCAAAAGAGAAAACTTGCGGAGTTCAGCAAAAGGATATTAAAAGTCCTGCTCCTGGTAAGGAATAACCCATCCACCAGTAGGCATGGGGAGCCAGCCAACTGGCTGAAAAGCAGCTTTGAAGAAGACCTGAGGATCCTGGTGAACAAAAACTTGAACATGAGCCAACAGTGTGCTCTCATGGCAGAGAAGCCAAACAGCATTCTGGAATGCATTAGGGGGAACATTGCCAGCAGGTCAAGGGAGGAGATCCTTCCCCTCTGCTTAGCAAAGGTAAGTCATACCTGGAATGCTGGGTCCTGTCCTTCATGTACAAAACTGACATATTGTAATGTATTTTCCTACTTTAAAAGGAAAGAAAAATAATGATTCCGTAGAATTTTCACCACTGACAGATATCTCACACTTTTTCTTGTATTCTTCTTTTCTTTTCATTTGTTTCTTTTAAATTCTTATCACTTTACTCAATTAATCTATAAAATCCCATTTGCCCTCGAAACTTATACCCTTTGACTACGTATAGATTTTCAGCAGATTGAATTGCTGTGGCTACTGAGTGAAGCTACATAATACTAAGGACTACTGTTTGGTTTTTTTTAGTGGTCTTTATTTCATACCAACAAATTGATCCTTCACTAGGAGTGTTTAAATACCGAAGTATCTGATTGTGCCCTTATAGTAAGTGTGTACAGAGATAAATGCCTTAACTGTTTAATCAAATAAATTACAGGTAAAAACTCTACTTGCAGGATTATGGGCAGAAATACCAAAAGTCTGCTAAGCTGTTGAACTCATAAATTTATCCAATGCATCTAACAATACAGATAAAGAACCTACAAAACATTAAATTTTATGTATGGGTCAAGTGATAAGTAACAGTGCAACAAAAACTGTACATTTGTTCTCTTAATTTCAAATTTAAAGTGTGTCAAGTGTGAATAAAGCATAGAATACCATGGACTGAACTATTTTCAGTGAAGATCTCAAAAGTGTGGACTTCTAATAATAATTTCTAGAATTAAGTTATATTTGCTATGTATCTCTCTCTTTTTTTCTCCATTCATGAATAACCAAGTCAACTGAACTATGCTGGTGTAAAAGCAAAACAAGAATAAAAGACGGCTTTAATCATGAACTGTTGCCTTGAGAATTAGCCACCAACATGGGAGAACGACCTCAGACTGGACCTGTGAACACTGGAGAAGTTATTAGACTTACATCTGGCTTTAAACATCTGTAACTGAGTGCAGTTTGATACCTAGACCTGTTTGTAGGCAGATTATTTAATCAAATCAAAATGTTGATATTCAGGGCCTGACAGCAGAGTGGGCCATCCTATCCTGTTTACTATGTGGTATCTTTGAAAGTTGTGTGCTGCAGCAGAAGTATGAGAAATAACTTAGAATCCCGTCCAGGCAGATGCAAACCTGAACATGTGGCAAATACATGCAAGGATCCTTCTCCATGAAGGGACTGCCCACCCAATGTGTCAGATACATTTTAAGCTTGCTGAACTCACAGAGCCCTGAATCTGGCCAAAAAAATCCTTACTTTCCAAAAGCAATAATTTGTTCACCTCATTTTTCCAAACAAGGTATGAAATCCCTGAAGTGGATGCTGTATACCCTTCTCAGGCTTAGAGGGATTATACTTGTGTCAAAGATACTTTGGTAAGCAGAAAACCATGAGGTACCCTGAACGCATGTGATTTTCTGAAGCTGGGTGTCTTCACAAGGTCAATAACAAGAGCTCCTGCCAGAATGAATGCATAAGAAAAAGTGCCCTCAAGTAGAGGGATCTTGGAACTGCTCTGTTTTCTAGGGATCCCTCTCTTTTTTTTTGTTTTTCGCTTTTGGAGGTGATGTGTATTTGGGTTCCACAGGAGGTGGCTGAAAGCTGGAGACATCTCCTTCTCAGATGTATCCCCATGACTACTATCAGACATTTGTTTCCTTGCTGCTTTTTCAGACTAATGAATTTTGCATTCCTGGCTACACAGCAGCTCAGCCTCAGGAGAAGGAACAGTAAGTGCCTCATTCGGATTATTCATGACATGGTGGTTAGGTCACTCTCAAGGGTGATAGGAGAGGTAGATTCAGCCCCCTGTAAGATGATCAGGGCTGGGAATATAAACCTCTCATTTCCTTAGTGAGCAGTCAAGCCACTAGACTATTAAACATAAGACAGTCTCACTTTTACCAGATATCTTTCTCAGAAGAGGGCTAAAACACTCTGGATCCTGAATGGATGGAAGTACGTAACTTTTTCTATATAAATTTCTACACTCTCAGTGGAAAGATAGACACTTAAAATAAGAGTGGATTGCCCTCTGCTTATCTTCAGAGGTACTCTTTCTCTCTCTCCGCTATGGTACGTAGACTAACTAGTCAGCCACCTTCTAGGGACAAACATGTTTTTCTTCATTAATATCTAAATGAACCACCTAAATGAAGTGCACAAGATTATATCCAGGGAAATTAAATCTCTTCAGACATGCCTACTATCTGAGGAGAGTGACATTCGAACTTATTTTGCCAGAAAAATCTTTGGGGAGTCCTGTGTTGAGACATGAGAGCACAGCAGCATCACTTTTGACCCTGACCAATACTGAGTTGTTCAAACTTATTTTGCTTGGGTCTTGCTAGCTTAGGCATCCCTACACCATATCCCATTGCATGAAAAGCCTCTCAATAGCATTTGTCAACATGATACCAGAAGCTAAGCATCTGAATCTATACCTATGTACGCAAGAAATATTGAGTTATTCAGAGGCAAAGACCAGGCAAAGTCCCTGTCAACTTAATGAATATTTGGGGTACAAATGACCTCTGAAAATAATGCCATTTATTTCAGCACCTAAAAATAGATTCAGATGTTTAATTTTACATATTCAGGTTGGAAAAGTTTGGCTAGAGAGTAAATTAATTGCCTAAGGTCATACTGCAAGTCAATGTATAATGAGAAAGTAATAATGAGTGAGAAAAAAAAAAGGTATTTTTAATCTCTGTGGATTTATTGAATCCCAAAACTCTTTTCATAAAGCTAGAAGTCTTCTTGAGTATATCTCTGCATTTTTTTAATTGTGGTTTAGCATTCTTATTCTTTTATTTTTAATTAAACCAATATTTTTCTCCATATTTAACCCCGATTGATGGTATCTTCTTGTTGCTATGAAAACAAAAGGTTCAGTCAAATCTTCAACAGCAGATATTTTGTTGCATAGGTAGTTAATGAATGAGGTATTTGATTACAGAGATAAGTAACCTGTCTGTAGCCTGCAATTAACATTTAACTTGATATGGCCAATAAGCCAAATGAAGGGAGAGTAAACTGAACAAAAGGTTTTTTCTCTCATTAGGGGTTCATCACACACATATGCTAGCAAAGCACACAGTTGTGATTGGTGATTTTGTTTGCAGGTGCATAGTCTAGTTTTCATCTGGTCAAAAAGAAACAAAAAAACTCACTTGCCCTCAGAGAAAGACAGTATTTTAAACTATTCAGATTTCAAGTGTGTGAAGACAATTTATAACAATCAAGTGCATTACTAGGCAATAATAAACTCCCAATAATTTAGTCAGTCAGTTCCTGTTAAAATTGTGTGAGACTGGAGTGCCTAATTCCCTCACATGCTTTCAAGTTTTAATGAGTTCATGCTTATACACTGACACAGTGAATGATAGCTGTTGTATCCTTTTCATGCAAATATGAGAAGCCCTCAGCAATATACTCTGATTCAAGATACATAAAATGTCTGTCTAAAGCAGCTACTCAGTTCAAAGTCAGATGCACTATGCCCTTTTCGTAGTGCACAGAACTTCTCAAAGCTGTTTATTATATGCAGAGAAATAAAGTGAGAATGGTCCTCACGTTTGGGTTTGAGGCTCGAGAAATATTTTTTTCTAGTTCAGCTCCCTGATCCTTTTTTCTGCATTTCTTAACCAACTTACTCTTTGCTAAATTTGTTCTTTGTTGCAGGACTCATCAACATGATGTTAGGAAGTGGTTGGAATACCACTTTAGTAGGGGGTCAGTTTTATATACTAAGCCTTCCATGCAAAAGATATACAAATAGTCATATTGGGTTTACATGGAAAGGTTTTGGCAGAGAGGAGCTACAGGAGTTGCTTCTGTGGGATGCTGCTGCAAGTTTCTCCTGTGTCTGATAGAGTCAATGCCAGCTGGCTCCAAGACAGATCCACTGCTGGCCAAGGCCAAACCCATCAGCAATGGTGGTAGCAACTCTGGGATCACACTGTCAAGAAGGGAAAATGTTACTGTGCAGGAGCAATTGCAGCCAGAGAGAGGGGTAAGCATATGTGAGAGAAACAACTCTACAGACACCCAGGTCAGTGAAGGAGGGGAGGAAGTGCTCCAAGTGCTGGAGCAGAGTTTTCCCTGCAGACCATGGTGAGGCAGGCTGTCCCCTGCAGCCCATGGAGGTCCATAGAGGAGCAGATATCCACCTGCAACTCATGGAGGACCCCACACTGAAGCAATTTTGCACTGAAGCAGATTTGTGACCTTGTGGGGACCCATGCCAGAGCAATCTGTTCCTGAAGGGCTGCACCCTGTGAAAGGGACTCACACTGGAGCAGTTTATGAAGAATTGCAGCCTGGAGAAGGACTCATGATGAAAAAGTTCATGGAGAACTGTTTCCCATGTGAGGGACACCACAATGGAGCAGGAGAGGAGTGTGAGGAGTCCTCCCACTGAGGAGAAAGGAGTAGCAGAAACATGCGAGGAACTGACCACAAACCCCATTCACAGTACGTCTGTGCTGCTGAAGAGAAGGTGACTGGGAGTAAAGTTGAGCCCAGGAAGAAGGGAGATATGTGGAAAAGGTGTTTTTAAGATTTCAGTTTGTTTCTCATTATCCTACTCTGATTTGACTGGTAATAAATTAAACTAATTTCCCCAAGTCTGTTTTACCTGTGATGGTAATTGGTGAGCAATTTCTCCCTGTCTTTATCTTCACACATGAGCCTTTCATGCTTTGGTGGGCATCTGGCATCCAGCCAGAGTCAACCCACTGCAAGTCAATACCAGTCATTGCCTAAACATTTCAAAATTGAATATACAAAAGGGAAAGTACAAGAATGGCTGCTTCTGTTATCTTTCTGGTTTACCATAACTAGAATTTTCAAGGCCATGACTCTGCAGAAAGGATGCAAGCTTGGCTAAGATTTTCAGTCTTAATTAGTGAGCAATCACAAAATTGTTGACCACTGACACTAGTTTATTCTGGCATGTGAACCCTGTGTAGCCTTTTGCTGCCTTCCTCTGCAGGAAAGATCTCAGCAACCCAGAGGAAAATGAGGTATCCTTTGTTTATACATGATGGTTGCTTTTTTCGTAAGTTGTATTTTCTCATTGTAACTGAATGTTCAATACCTTTTTATTGTGCTTTTATCTCTGAAAGACATGTCTTGTTTCAGAGCTTGTGAAATGAATATGTCCCCAAATTATGTATCACCTCTCTGCTGCTCTTTACTAGAAGCCATACATACTTGTCTTGGCTATCAATCCAAGACATAAATGTTTGCTTAAGCCACATTAGCCTGTTTGCCTAAATGAAACCAGTGGTAATGTTTTCAAGGAGGTTAATGAAATGGATTTTTTCTATGGTTAATAGACATAGTTTAAAATGAAAGTCTGCTTACTTACAGTGGAGAAATAAGACTGGCACTGGGTGACAATATTCAGTTTGTGGGACTGTTGTGTAGCTCTTTGGACCTGGTGAAGATATCCTGTTATTTCTAAATTGAAGAAATAATTGACTTCAAATAATTCAGCCACGGTTACAAACCGCTACTGTTATGGTTAGGAACACTACTGCTTACTCACAACTCAAAACATGAGTCATCATATGTGGAAAGGAACACAGAAATCCTGGGCTTTTCTCTATTCCCATCTCCCATTTCTATTTAAGCTTAAGCGTCAGAATAGTTTTAAGTAAGTCTCATATTTTGAAACCCATTTTAAACTTTGTGTTGTGTCTGTCAGTAGCACAAGACTAAGCACAAGGCTGAACAGAAACCGTTAAAGAGAAAAGTATGCCCACTTGCAAAATTTGTTACTAATACTGTTCTCAGTCCTTTGTGGCATACAGAAAAAAGATCTAACAGGTGACTCAAGGTCAGGCTTCTTTGGCCAAATCAATAGCTGCATTGAGTTGGTCTATGTTGAATTGTGCTTGCGGCACAAAGTGTTGTGTCCCATAGGGAGATGCAGACATGAAAATGGATTCATTTTACATAAAGCTTAGAAAAATTCCACAGGATGAATTTTTCTATATTCTTTGAACCAATATAAGATCAGAAGGACATTAAATTATAATTTATTTATAGTTGTAGTTGATGTTAAGAGAATGTGCAATTACGACATATTACAAAATAATTCTAAATATATTTTACTATTTAAACTTTAACACAATATAAGCAAGCATAAACAGGAAACTGTATCAGAGTTCAAGGCATCTCTTATGTCAGTAAGAGATTTTACCTTTATTGTGCTTTGATTATTTTCCTATAAAATTTGTGCTGTTTAACAAAAAATAAGAGTACAAAAGAGTGTTTTGGTTGGATTTTTTTTTTTCTACTTGCCACCACTGCAAACTAAATCCAGAATATAAAAGTGAAGATACAATGCTGTTTTTCTCTTGTTCATACCTCGTCTCTGACAATAAATATTCTGAAGGGCAAAAGCAGTCTTAAATTACAGTATTGGCTTTCTTCTGTTTTATGAATTCTACTTTGGATTTTTAGTGTAAGTCTATGCCATCAATAGGGCTACACAGATGTATGTATCCAGAAGCATAATTTATACACTCAGGCTGAAAAGTGAACCTGCCAGAGGAATTTAATGCTGTGGATTGATGTGTTAAAAAAAAAAAATCCCTTTCTTGGAGCTCTCTGCCTCTGTAGGACTGTCACCGGTAAAAAGTAAAAGCTAGTCTATGTCAGTAAATGGATATTATACTGAATGCACACAGGAAGAGTCAGTGTGCTGAATAAAATAGGGGCATTTTTAGTTGGAGACATTAGAGTCGCAGTTCAGGCTTTCAACTCTACATGGGTCAATAGCAGTAATTAGTTCTATTCCATTACATTCTTATACTAGTATGCTCACCATAGTACCTGAGTGCGTAATATAAGCATTGCATGGTGGAATGCAATAAACACTGTGCTAGTGTGTTTTATTTCCTTTTGTTATCATCTGTGCAGTTTAAGATTACTGCATGCAGTGAACATCCCGTTGTTGCTCTTGTTTTTAGCCATATTACTATTAAAGGAATGTGTATGCACATTGAGTAAAGATGCAATTTCAATTACACAATATAGGATGAAGCATACTTTGTACTCAGTAAGGACATAGAGGAGACTTATAATTGCCCTCAGTTTCTGTGAGGTTTCACAGTTTCAAGTCAGCTTTCAAAAAACTTTGCATCCCCTTCAGATGAATTTCACCCTCCTTGGGTCTGTGCCAGAAAGACACAAGTCCTCAGCTTTGTCTCAATGCCAGAGCTTAGTTAATCTTATAGCCAGACTGGATCCAGGTCATTGAGCACCTGAGAGAGATATGGTCTGTGATGCTGACCATGACTGGAACCAGAGGCAGCTTTAGGCAGTAAGGCAATCAGGGGTAAATGCAAGCAAATGGAGTTTGCCCACATTCATTGTATAGACTTTACCCACGTCTTGCTACCTTTCCTGAAAGAGAAAACAAACCAATGAGATTACCCGATTTCACCACAGGCTTTAGTCTTGTTCAATTGGGCAAAAGCCAGAGGCCTCAGTGGAAAACAAATGGCAGCTTCACTGATAAAATTACAAATGACAGAATTACCACTCTCTACACCCTGCATCTCTTTTTCCCTCTTCTATACCTTTCTTATCCTTTTCTCTGCAGTCAGCAGCAGCGCCAAGGGCTAGTAACATACTGTGGTTTGCAAAGATCACTGCAAACTTACTGCCTTTCCAGGAAAGTGGAGTACACTGCAGGCAAGCCTGGCTGGCTGGCACATGCTCCAGTATTTACCCAGCTCACATCTGGGATAGCAATGACTCTGCTGTGGTTCAGATGAAGAGGGAACTGATCAGAGATAAAGCATTTTAATTTACATAGGATGTTTTACTACGGGATCCTGGAAACACATCAAAAACCTTAACTACCATGTCACTTCAAAATTAATTACAAGCTTTCATAACCAAAGGCATCATTTCCCTTTGTACCTTGGATCCAAAATTTATTAACAAAACTCGCTTGTAAAGATTGATGCAGTATTGTGCCTTTTCCATTTCTTTGTATTTATGTGTATACCACTCTTATCTTGCTGAGCTGTAATCTGACCATAAAGTTTTCTCATTCATTTATTAAACAGGAAGGGTACACTTAAAATACACAAATAGTTGTTGCTTCAAGCAGCTCAAAATTTGTGAAATAAGTAATAAAGAAGATAATAATTCCTTTAAAATTTAAGTTTTAGAGTGGCATGATAAGAACTATTACTTGCCATGATTTAAAGTTTGCTACCTGTACAAAAGAACTGAGTTGTCCTTAAATATTTTAGAATGTAGGAGGTAAGAGCATAGGTATTAGTAAGTATTTCATAAGTACAAAACAGGTCAGAAGGAAGAAGATATAAAGAACTTTACTGGAGAGAAAACATGGGAGGCCATGACTAGAGTGAAATGGAACTCAGGCTAATCTAAATCAACCAGCATGCGCTTGGTGACTGCAAATTATGAAATGGAAGAAGTTGATCACTGTTAGAGATCACTGGAAAGAGAAATATGCTATTCTTGTACTGTATAATGTCGCTTACTTTATTGTATGTAAAAAGTATAGAAGCTTATGGATGATGCATATACTGTGTAACTGAAATGTATACATCTAAACTAAGCACTGTGAGGTTTAAAAAAACCCACAGAAACCAAACACTACCAAAAAAAAAAAAAAAAGTTAGTGCAGAGTTTAAATTATGTTTTATCTCTAAAGTATATTTTTCCTTTTTCTCTTAATTTACATAACCTCTACCTCAATCTTTTGTATCCCATTGGCACAAAGTGAGAAGAAAGCAAGCAGATGAAGTTGGAGAATCCACAGAATCAGTCCTGACAATTCATGCCTGGCTTTTCAGGCACCTCAAATCCATCTATAAGTGTTCAGGACAACACTGATTTCTCTAGGACTTCTGATATCAAGTCATCAAAACCAAGATGGCTCATGTACTGCTGTTCAAGAGCAGTTAGCAGTTGACTGAGATCTTTGAGAGCATCTAAGGGTCTATGATTCAAATATTTGTCCAACTGGGTCTTCATGTGGGGGTTATGTGAGAACATGCTCTCCTATATGTGTACGCATACTTTCTGGTTCAACTGACTTGCAATACAAACACAAAAATAGCTGTTAGGACAGCTAACTCATTGGTTTCTCCAGTATATGTATCCCCTGTCTTTATGCCTTGCTGATGCAAAACCTTTTAGCTCTGTTTAAAAGTTCTAAGGAATGAAAGTATTGCACATTTCTGAGAAGAGTAAAGATGCATGCTCATCTTTCCTAGCATCAGTGAGTCTTTTCAGTTTTGCGGCCATGCGATAGTGAAGCATGCTGCTCTCATAGAATATTAAAATGTATTTAACAGGCTGCATGTCAGTTAAGTGCATAATTTTTGCCACTTTCTATTCAACTTTAATATTGTAGCTTTCTGTTATTAAAGGGTAAAAATCCTTTGGTATTAGGTTTTGCATCACATGAGCAAAGTAAATAAAGTAAAAACAATGAATCAGATACACAGCAACATGTTCATACTAAAGGCATTAAAAGATGTATTATTTGATATTATTTATACTATTTGATAACAGCTCTTTCCTCCACAGGAAATATGAATAAGGAGACCAATGATAACAGCCACTGCATTACAGGAGAAGGTTTTCAGTACAGTTTATAAATCATATTGTGCTGTTTAGGGAGCCCTAAAGGTACTATATTGAAAGCTTATAATGTGTTAGAAGCCTTTCAGTTTTATGCATTTAATGTTTCTCCTTGGTCTGCTCTGATGTGGAAAATAGGAAGCACAAACTTACACATTTGGCGCTTCTAGACTGTGATTCTATCACTAAAGGTGCAATTTTATTGCTTTATTTGCAATACAAGAAAAATATGTTCAATGAAAGTCAGTATAGTAACAAACAGCCATTCAGCCATTGTGTGTATTGGTAAAAGCACACCTAGTGTTCAAGAAATATGGGTCTGTCTTGTTGGATGTCACATTTCTTTTTTCCTGGATCTTTGTATGTTTTATCCCAGCAAATGGTTATGAAAATAAAGGAAGAGATGAAAAAAAGCAAACTGAGGTGACTTAGCACATGGAAAAATAATACAGGAAACCAGAACTAACAAAAAAATTTGCTTCATATTGAATTTGTACCGTTTTAAGTTTTAGGTTTTTAACCCATAGTATTGGTCTCTGCAAAGGAGTGGAATACTTTATCTTCTTGACAGAACAAATTGAGTGGAAAATTACATAAACCCCTCAGCAGATGTTCTTTCCCACATTGTTTGGGAATTTATCCCCATTACACAGTTCTTCTCAGGCCCATGCCAAGCTGAACAGGGACATTAGCAGACTTGAAGATGTGTTTACTTGGGGAGTATGCAAATATTCTCTTACCATCTCCTTCTTATTTTCCAGTGCCAGTCAACTTCACCATGGTCTTCTAATATGTTTCTAACAAGAATATCTCTGTATAGGTGCTAGACATATTATATCTCCATTGCAAATCCAGTAAATGAGAACCTGTTTTTTCACTGAAGCAAAAACCAAAGTCCAGACCTCTATAAATTCAGTTTGCTATAATAAATAGGTCTTGGAGTCAAAGCTGTCAGGCAACAAACAACAGGAAAAGAGAAACCAATTCCAGTTCTTATGGCCTGCAACATATCTAGAGCTGCATAGCATACTAATTTCTGCAAATCAGATAGCATCTTCAAAATTATAATGCGCACCATTGAGTTAAGCATCTGTATAACAATAAGATTTGTCATCCATCATTCAGTGAACAGCATAAGGCAACTTACTGTCATCTAGTGCCAAGTGACATCTATCCAGATTGTCTTCCTGTCCACCTGACTTTAAACTCTGCTGCAATCCTTGATATATTCCCTTTTTTTTTTTTTTGAGTTCCTGTTTTCCAATATTCTGGTGAAGCATCTACAAAGTTTGTGAATGAAAATGATGACACACACTATAACCAATTCTCAAGGAAAATCTATTCAATAAATATCCATTACCCTTGTTTATTCATTAGAAAATGTAGTGAATTTCACTAATGGAAGTCCCAGCAGAATAGTAAGGGAGATTTACAGCCCAAGCTCAGGAAGATACATCTGCAAGTGAGAAGTGCATGAAGAGATGCATAGGAATCTGGGAATAAATTAACAATCTCTTGTTCTGGGGTGCATCCACAAAGAAATTAGAAACTACCTGCAGAGAAAAATGCCTCAGCTGTTCTCCCTGTACTTCTTTGCCCCTAAAAATACATCATGAATTGAGACAGTGTAAAAAAGAGACAAGAATTGCAATAAGAGAGGAATGGTAGTGGAAGTTTTCTCCACTGGGATTAATTAGTCTTCCTTAGCCTAGGAAGAATGGCATAAAGCATATTCATTGGATCTGAGAATTGGACAGACCCTGACGTTTTAAAATAGAAGCAGTAATTTACACGGGAGAATAGTCAGGAGGAAAGTGAATTCCTTCTACAACAGATAAATGTTGTTTGTGATGCTTCCAGTAACAGACCTAAAGGAGATAATTTTGGAAATGAAACATTACTGCACTGATTGGTGGCTACTGTGAAGTGGTTCCTGGAATACTTTCTTGATGAGGTAAGTTTATCAGCAGCATTGGTTCAAAAACCAGCAACATCACTGCATAAAAAGGACATTTTCAACAATATTGGTATCAATCCAGGGAAGAAGAAACGAATTTCTAATTAATTAATTGTAAGTAAGAATGGTTATCATTATCTCAATCTGATATTATTAGAGAGGAACACAGAAGATATACACAATGTTAAAAGGAAAAAAATTTGCAAAAGCAAATACATCATTACACTCAGAGATCTCAGACATCACTGCAGTTATTGGTTTAAGTTTTGCCAGCATAACTGTGGGTCACTAATACTCCAGTGGAAGCTAGTTAAAGGGAGCTGTGTGAATAAATGTCTGTTATTCACACAGTGGTTACCGTTAATGCATCGCTCATGGATCTGAGGTAACAGATTTCCATTTTCTTTTCCATCTCCTTCAGCCACTCAATCCTTGAAGACCACAGGGCCCTCTGTTGTTCTGACTCAACTAGGAAGTCAGTAGCCTCCCTCAAAAACACTGCTGGAGGCTGATAATAGTCACTTAACAGTCAAAGATCCAGTTAAAATGTGTCATGTGAATGCAGTCAAACCATTTTTAGTAGTCATATACTACAAGCAGTATCCCACTCCCTGCCAATCTGGAGGTCCAGTTTGTTATCTAAACAGCTGGGACCTGTTTTAGAACAAGAGGGTCTAAAAGAATAAGAAGGAAATGATAAGCTTTTGCTATGATCTTCCCTATTCATAAAGCTAAAGAAACCCAAAACTTCTGTTTGAGAAACTATGGTAGAGGTTTACTAACATCACACATGCAACTTAACTAACAGAACAGCTACTGTTGACAGATAAATTCATATGTCACTGCCTTTGTTAGCAAAAGTTAATTGGTGTCTTCTTTATATGTCTTTTTCACCGGGACAAATGAAAACTGTAAATTTTTCAAAAATATCTAAATCCTGAGCTCAAAAATGACCCAGGCTCAGATATGTAAAATTATTAATGATGTTTCTTCACTTTGTGTAGCAAAATATGGGTAACTTGATTGCTATAACCTTTCCTATTTGTGCACTTAAGTTGGATCCACAAAAGCACTTGTGCTGAAGACTACTTCTCCTTTAGCTTTCCTAACGCAGTTGTTTGTCTTCCTTTCTCCAAGCTGAACAGCCAATTGAATTTGATACTAGGTTGGCATAAAACACATGGGAAAGCTTAGACTCTTGGAAGACAATGGAGAGCATGCCAAGAGATACCTGCAGGAATGGAGAGGAGATATCACAGAAACAGTATGTCATACATCCTAGTATGCTAAGGCATGCAGAAAGTATCACCATTCCTTAGCCAGCTTTCATTGTTCTAAGCCATTTCTGGAAGTTTTCCAGCAACTGTTGAATACAAGAAGATATGCTTACTGATGATTTCCTCAACCTTAGACTAGTGACCTAGACACTAAGCTATGTAGACATACTTCAGCCTTCATCTGGCCCACTGAGAACATTCAAAAAGAATGGACTGTTTCTTCAGTGGTAATTTAGAAGTAACTATTTAAGTATTTCAGATACTATTTTAGCAGTTTAAGTAGGGAATTAGGTTGGATTTCCACATGGAAATAATTTTATAGACTTAACTTGAAATACCTTACTGAATTGTTTGAAATACACGACATAAGTTCTGTAAGAAAATTTTATATGTTGCTACCCTATGTTGCCATATTTTTCAGTGTGGCCATAGAAAGAATGACCTAAATACTTAGCTTTGGCCTGAAACATTCATCCCCGCTGCAACACAGTTTCTGTTGGCAATGCCAAAAAAAAAAAAAAAAAAGAAAAAAAAATCTGAACCCAGGCTGCACTAAATAAAATGTGTATAGCTTAATTTCGATT
This sequence comes from Psittacus erithacus, assembly GCA_009867235.2. Lineage (NCBI taxonomy): Eukaryota > Metazoa > Chordata > Aves > Psittaciformes > Psittacidae > Psittacus > Psittacus erithacus. Next base: position 46,158 of record WYDI02009350.1, on the reverse strand, counting down.
CAACATTATATAGTTCCTGAAATAAAAGTAACAAAAATTCTAATTAACTATATTCAATGCATTAGATACCCAAATGGTAGAACTGAACTCTATTGTCTTCCAAAGTGATGCCAGTTTTCATAACCTGAATCTGAATGTCTTTCTGGATTTTTGGTTTTGCTTTTTTTTAACCTTTTTTTTTTAAAAGCTAGATCTTAGTATAGCCAAAGGATGGAGTGAACAGTGACTGTAATGTGGAAATACCCATAGTGGATAATAGATTTTCAAAACATATGTCCAATTTTCAATACATTTGGGTTTTATAGAGCCCAAATCTGGCAAAGCCAGAATTCTTTGAAAATGGGCTTGAGGTCATAATGGTGTGTGTCATGGTTTAAGCTGAACCTAGGACAGTGTGTTTTGAGAATTTTACTTACTCTGTTCAGGATATGTTCTCTCCCTTTTCTGTAATAAGCAGTCTTGATTTGGGGTTGCTTTGTGTTTGGTTGTTTCGGGGTTTGTTTCCTGCTTTATTATTCAGCATCCCTGAGGCTAGAAGATTATATGCAAACAATGTTAATAACATAATTTCTTTCTATATTTACAACACAACCTCTCAATAAATCAGGTTTAAATAAATCCCAGTCCTGTTAGATAAAACAATGTTTGTGATGTCTCCAGTTGCATTTTGGGTATTTTTTATAAAATGTGTGTAGCATGCAGAATTGAAAATGAGTTTTGGAAGCTAAAAAAAAATCTACCCCCTAGACCCTGGGATAAATTCATAGTTCAGTAAACTTTAGTATGGAGTTCATAGAGACAAGAACTCAAATTCAGTACTATATTTTTTTTCAGATATGGTCCAGGTGATGCATATCCCTGGATGACTTTGGATTTACTTACCATGAATACTACATGAACTCTCTACCTTATATACTTCTGGACAGTAGCACCCTTAGAAAACCCCCTTGACAGCTGTCTATTGAACCCACTCTAGGCGTCTCTATAATAAAAAGCAATACCATCCTGTGGGACATTTGTTTTATCAACAGCCCTTTGGCTAACACTCTGAAATCTTCCACTAACTCTGAGTTGCCATTGTGAGCTTTTTTCCAGGCACTGATAGATGAATAGGAACAATTCTGGTCACTACACCGTCTCATTGTCTAGCAGCCTTACAGCTACTGCAACACTTATAGTATTGGAACTCATGCTGAGGCCAGTGACAGCCACTTAGTTTAATCCCTCATCCAATAGCTGCATCTTTAAAGTATCATAGCCCTCTGTACCCAAACAGTAATCTTGGACTGTTTTTCTGAATCATTCAAAAAGGCACCCACTTTTATAATTTGAATTCAGCTGTGGGATTGGGTACTCCAAAGTTACAGACCTGCATCTCCCATTAATTTCTTTTATGGTCTTCAGTAAAGTATTAACTTTCCCGTTTTAGGCAGCGATCTCTATGGGAAATATTATTTAGCAGCTGACCAGTTCATTGTAGAAAGAGATATGTTTACTTATGTCAATCAACTTCGATGGCTGAACTTCTGGAACTGTAATCCAGTTGCTGTGTTCTGTGCTGTAAATATCTTTGACTGCTGCTGTTGGATTAAAAAATCACATTACAGAACTGCTGCTATAGTCCTACTACTGTGGTGGTCAGACATAGGATATGCTGGAGAGATATTGGTGGTGAATGTTTGAGATAACCAATCTATGTAGTAGTGGATAGCACTGTATATTAGGTCTTTCAGAACACAGTTCATGATATCCTGAAGTAGGTGTCTGAAACAGGGAAGATAAATTACACCTCTGTTGAGTCTGCAGGGAGTCCAGGCTGATTAGTTTAAATGCTGATGTCTCTATTGTAGCTTCATAGAGATAGCAGAGAGGAGTCATACTAAAGGAATGCCTGTACAGGAGTAGTTATGCCATCTCTAAGGTAAACCAAGCATGCAGAATTATCTTCCGTTTATACAATTTTATCTACATCATGGATGTTACCATAGCCACGTTACCTGGAAACTGCATTTTTACACCTCACTTGTTATAACTATTCTAATAAACATTGGAATGCTTTTTGGCCTGGTTTCCTTAGGAGATGCAATCAGAATAGATATTTTGAAGATAAGGAGTATCACTTTCTATGGAGTTTCAAAATTAGCATATCCTTAGGGTAAAGGAATACAAAAGTATATTATCCTGCCAAAAGAAGAACATGTTTCTTAGGTTTATAGTTACCAATTACTTTGTGAACTATAACTAAATGTATTAATAATAACAACAAAAAAATAAAAATCTGAAGGCAGAAAATGAAATCAGTAAATAGCTATCTACCAGTCACATAATTCTAGGATATAATTAATTGATAGAGAAGCACTTATGCTGTTCAGAAATAATCAGGCATGCCACATTGCCCCAAGCTATCAAAATATAATACTTTGGCTATTGCTAGCTCTTTCTACTTCCACTATTTTATAAGACTTTTTATCTCTTGTCTACAGGAGATAAACTCAAGCTAAGGATAGGACATTTGCATTCATATTTCATTGGTTGTAATAGCTGGGTAAATTTATTCCAGACTTTAGGAGCCTACAGGGTTAGAAAAGATTCTTACCAACTTCAGTTTGCTTAGACCTGAGTGTTTCAAAATCAGTTACTGAAGCCTGGCTTTAATACCAGACTGAAAATACAGTAAAATGATTTCCTAGGAAGGCCATTCCATTTCAGTTTTTCTTGTAAAGTCATGGGAACTGCAGTATTGAATCAGATCAGTTGTTCCTCTAATCCAGAAACAGCTCTAGCTGTGAGTAATGGCAGTTTTTTCAAAGCAAAGTTTCAAGAAACCCTGTAGTGAGTGTCTATTTAATTATCTGCCTGATGAATGTCTCCTTTTCTCTCCTCTTTAATCTCTGTTTATGCCTGAAGTATGAAATAATTCAATGTTTTCCAAAAGAGTTACCTTAGTTTTGTTTTAATACTTTTCACTATAGAACTATGTTTTTGTTGTCCATACACATATATAAATCCTTTTAAGGATTAACCTGTGACAGCGAGTTACATAGATAATTTTTTTTTTCCAAAATACATATTTTGATCCATTCTGACTTTTCTTCCTTGAAGTCTTATTGATTACTATTTCTTCTTGTATTCTGAGAAAAGGCAGATAGAGTTTCATAAAATCAGCTTTTAGTATGCCACAAAAAGACACCATAATCTCCTTTGTCTCAATCATATTTAAACTACATACTTTACACTTCTTATTAACACTTCCTATACACTCTGAGTTTTACCAGATCCAGAAGGAGAAATCACAGTAATTGTCATCAGTCTGGAAGAGATTTTCACTAAATTTGTGGAAAAATAGAAGTACTGAATTTGAAGAAAAACACACATTATCCTTTTCAAACTCTGGATGTCTTAGATAACAAATAGGTAGAAATTTGAAGAGAAAAAAGAAGTCATTAAAATGGGACAGGTAATACTAAAAGTATCCTGATATTATGAACACTATCTTTTCTGCCTGAAGTGTCACATTCTGTCCTTTTCTTTTGAAGAAAGAGGTGTTGGGGAGAAAGGAACTCTTGTTTACTTGTTTAAGTCAGGAAATCAGCAGGCTAACTCTCTTTTGAGAGCAACAATGGCAATAGCAAGGTCCTCTGCCCTTGTATAAAAATTACAGAGATAGCAGTATGCTCTCCTTTCCCTTTACCTGTAGGACTATGTGTCTGAATGGATTGGCAGACTCCCTGTATCTATTCCTTCTGCCTCAAAAAAAAAATATGTTGGCTTAAATGTGTGAGAACAGTAAAATAAATGGACAATATAGTTTGAACTCCTTAAGAGCACAAAAGATTCCAGCTCTCCACAAATGCAAGCAAATACCACATTCTAAACTTTACTAGAAATCTGTTGTGTTTTACTTGGTGAGGACTGTTGAACCTGGGGTATATCTTTACAGCCCTTCACAAAGAGACATGCTCACATTACTACCCTTGACATTCAGCACCCTAACCCTCACTGCAGTTAGTGCAATTGTGTTTGAGCTCGGTGAGAGGTAGGAAGTACTAGCCTAGGCCTATCACAATTTTACTATTATTTTTGGACCCTGAGCACAAGTGAACCACACTTGTAAAATGTGTTATTTCAATATATTCATTATTTCAATACATTCAGCTTTCCTAAAAAATGTTTCAAGGTAACCCGACAGGAAACACAGTCTCCAGATTTTTGTGACTGTGGGTGGTGGCAATTACCGTCTTTAGGGGCATGTTCTCTCATGCATGAAGCCCTAAAACTTGTGAAAATAAAGATGAACTTTACTGAAGTGGGCACAATCCTCAAAGGAATCCATTGAAAAAGACAGCACGGTAGCTTGAGCTGCACTTTCCATAAGCCCTTACTTAAATAGGTCATTAATTAGAAATTAAACATTTCAAAGGAGTTGGAAATCAAAAAAGTGACTACTGGATGTAGTGAAAGACCTTCATTTAGATTTTCACAAGAGGAAACATTCTTAACTTTGCTTAAACCTTTCAGAAATTGTGGTATTTCAGAACTTACAATTTTAATCAAAAATCCTTTTCAGAGGAAATTCTTCATCAAGATTCTCTGGTTATATTTGATTCTATAGGATCTGTATATTTTCCTTTGCTTTAGGCTTCACTAAAATGAAACAACTTTCATAAAACTCTTCTGAGGAAAGGAATTTAATTTAAAAAAAAAAATAAATCTTTGTCCAACTGACTCAAACCCCAGGACTATGAAAACAGCGATAAACCTGGCAATGAATCAGCGTCAGTGTGCTTCTAAAGCTATACTTCCATAGCACAGATTCCTGACACTGCAGCAGTGTATTGCAGACAAGGTAAAACCAAGGGTTGAAACAGCTGTGACAGTAGAATTGTCTACTATTCCTAGAGCACCTACACTTAGACCAGCAGCACAGCATGTGGTATGGTTTTATTCTACTTATAAAAGGCAAATTTGGCTGATACAGATGCATCCACACAGAAGTCCTTTGCCAGTGTAGTACTGAAATAAAGCACTGCTACTGTAGACATAAGCCCAGATTGTATGAGCTGCATTCAAATGAAAAAAAAAGAATAGTGGGGAAAAGGACTGTGCTACTAAATCACTCTCAGGCAGTTGTGGATGGTGATCATGGAGCCTGTGGGAATCAGGTTGATCTGTAGAGGAACATAGGAAAGACCGGGTTCCAGACAGAGCAGAGAAGGTGGTGCTGCTTCCTGAGCCAAGCACAGCTTGCGTGTCTTAAAGAGGGAAAACTGCAGTGGTGAGTGAAACCTGATAAACGGTTCTTTGGTAGGTGGCTTGGGACCTCACTGATTTCAGTTTTTGCCAGTTTCAGCAAAATGGAGCCAGCTACTTGAAAGTCAACCCTGTATGAAAAGCTAAGTTGCTTTGGAAAGTGATGGCTTCTTCAGAGCTTGTCAGGTCATGGTGCTTTCCCATTGTGTCATAAGTTATTCCAGTGCAGAAAGACCAAGCACAAAAGGTTGTTTTTTTATAAAATCCTCTGTTCTGAGCTACCCTCACTCTAAAGGGCCCTCACTGGCAGAAGGGCCACTGGGGCAGAGGATGAATTGCAGCCAGGGACAGGCTTATCAGATTATCTTAAAACAGTTTATAATTTCTAATTGCACTATCTAGTCTTGTTACTATCTCTTGGACTCCAGACAATACAAGCTAGAGACAAGGGAGGTTTAGTTTTGCACTTGCTATCATGTATACCATGCATTTAGCCACATAGGTAAAGCTACCTGATATCAGTTAGAAAATTTTTTATAATTTTCCTCTCAGAGCAATGGGAGCCATAATATCCCATCCTCTGGTATGGGATGCAGCTGTAATGGTGTGTCCTACTCTCCTTCCTGCTTGGAGTGAAACTGCATCTACCCTCAAGCTGATTGATTACAAATGTTTTAAAAATACCTGTGTTTCTCATACATATACTTTCTGGATGTGTGTTGAGTGTCATCCAAACATGGAGCTCCTCGTATTTCAATAGGTGCTCTAAGGCATGTGCCCTACACAAGGCTTGCTGAGAAATAGTAATATAGGAATTGTTACTACTGAGTGTACCTGTCATATATGTGAAAGAGCTGGACCTTCTGGCACCGTGGTTCTACTTTTGTGAACAGACAGACAGGGTACCAGAAGGTAAAGCGAGCAGTCAGTTGCAAGGAAGCAGGGCTAATCAGTAGCAACTAAGCTTTAGAGCCTGTGTCCTTCATTCACTGGCATAGAGTGGGCAAAGCAATGTTCTGTTCTGATGGGATGACGGCTTCTGTGAATGCTGTGTATATCAAAAGCCTTTGTCAAGAATCTATTTGCTTATGCAAAAAAAAAAAAGTTAAAAAGTATACCTTGATTTCTGTCCTTCCTGATTTTGACTCATTTGGTAGTGATGAAAGAGCAAAAAGATACGGACGTTAACATCCTTGTTTTCTTTTACCAGGACTGATTAGGGGAGGAACTACTCATTTGTTTTTTCACTGCCATTGCTTTACTCAGAAGCAAGATAAACACCAACATGGAATGTCATGACTGAAGGAGAATTAAGCATACTAGTCTGCTCCCCATTATAGCCATTAATTTACTATATATCCTGTCTTCACTTCACTTTCATATTCATTACTTCTTTAATGAAAAAAAAAAAAAGAAGAGATATTTCGAGGGTCAAAAAAATCTAAATGATTAATGGTGCATCAGTTAATGACATTTAAAAAGTATTTTAGGCTGAAAATGTGACACGACAATCATTAAAAATCAGATTCAATTTCCAAAGGTCCTAATCTTAAACTTTATACTGCTGGCTGAAACATAAAATGATATCCAGTAAGTGAAAGTGCTTCTACATGATGGAAAAGCTCAGGAGTTTTGTGAATGCTGTCAGAAAATAATGTGTTCTCGGAAATTCTGGAAGTTGAGCAGGAAGAGAACTGATGAGGATATGACAGAGCAAATGAACAAATTGTTCGATATAGAGGAATTCTCAATCCAGAGATTTTTTTTTCTCTGAGACATCATTTGGGGTCCAAGAGTAACATAATGGCTCCAAATGGATAAAATCAACAGTAAATCTCGTTCTCATGCATTATGCATAAGCTCTCACTATTGGAGTTTACACCACCATCTGGTGTTTAATTATTCCCACTTTACACCACACGGTGGTGTGAATCTAATGAAAAGAATATGTACATCATAATAATTTGGTGCATAGATTCTGGTTTGCTAATTATTAGGTTCCAGGCATCCTTTTTCTAAAGCTAAGAGTTGAAATTCATTCTAAAATGTGACTGTTTCTGTAGACTGTCCCTGGCAAATACAATGACAATTAATTGTTCCATTCTCTAAAGATCCATTAGTCCTATATGGCTGGTTGATTTTCTTTAACATCTGTACAACATAAATTAATTATACAGTAGTGTCACAATTCTCATTCTCACGCACTGTCAGTATTGTTAGAAAGGATCTTTTACATAATGTTTGTAGGGTTTTTTTTAAAAAATCACCATATACGTTGGTATTGAAGGACTCTTTTCTTGTCTCCCTTGCTGACATAGTGGCTGTCAGTATATGCACAAAGTTTTGTTATGTTTCCAGGTTATTATTTTTTCACATTATCACCTGTAGGCCATTAGATTTCAATCTGTCATCCGTGTATCTGATACCAATATCCTATGTTATTAAATTAGTTAGGACAGTAGTTTCTACTTGGCAGTAAGCCCTGCTGTGAAGAGTGAGACTCTTCAGCAAGCACAGTGTTCCAAATGCTCCCAGAAAAGATGCTGAAACCTGACTGTCCCCCCATTATCATATTATACTGTCCACATATTTTTCTGTGAGCAAAAGTTTTTAGAAGTTAAGAATGTTTAGAGAGTCAACAGGGTTTCCCATAGTAATCACAAGGTAAATTTCTGTGTTCAACTGTGTTCGACTGTGTTCAACAGTGACACTTGTCTACCAGAAGTAGTGGTTATGTGGTAAGATAATGCTGTTAAAGGATATTCAGATAATCACTGCATCCAGCAGTGTAATCCTTCCTTAGAACTTATATATTTCAGCTTACTACATTTTAATATATTTATGAACTCGCAGTTTGTGAACTTATGAACAACCCTGTAACATTGGTTATGATGTATAGCATAAAAACATGTTTAAAACCTGCAAATGCTTATATTTAAAGACATATTTGAGAAAATAAGACAAAACAGGATAGCAAGAGAGTTTGAGAGCTTAGAAAAAAAAGCATTTTGATGTGCTTCCACTTTTGTATTTTGTGGTTTTCCATTTTTGGATATTTCCTTATTAGTTTCACCTATGCTTTTCCTTGAGCTCTGTTTCAATAATCTTAGGAAATTAAGGAAAAGAAAAAGATTTAGAAAACATATTTAACTAGTTTTCAATGAATTCTACATCACATTTCAGAAGAATGCTTTTCACTCTTCTGAGAGAAACAAAAAAGCCTTGTCAAAAATTTCATTCATTATTATGCATTTTTTAATCAACATCCTTTCCACATAAGTGTGTAGGTTTGAGTAGAGTGCAGGAACCTGTAGTTTATAGCAAGCATTGCAGAAAGACTATGTATTAAAATAATAAAAAATATTCTTTTGAAATAAGTATACTTATCCATATATATTCACTGGATCAACTTTCAAATTTCTCAACTTTGAGTTCAGTGAAATCATCAAATCTGAATAACATCAAAAATATTGTTGGTTGCAGCATGAGCAAGTATTCTATCATTGTTTATTTTGTTAAAAAAAACCAAAAACATACTAATGCCATTATATTTACCATTTCAAAAATACCATCGAGTATTGCAAACACTGAACAAGTTCAGACATAAGACAGTTCTCTGTGGCCCCAGTGGATGACAGAAAGTGATGTTCATAAAAACAATTTTCTGCTTTTGCATGCCTTCACTGCAGTAGAAATAATTTGCGTAAACCAGTGATTGTCTTGGAGATAAGTCAAATTAAGTCTTACCTTTTTCGTTTATTTTTTTCTTTTTTTTTTTTTTGAAAACTAAGTCAAAAATAAGAAAAAAGTCTAACAATATCCACCAGTTGTTTTTGGTGCCCAGTATGTTGTTTTTCAACTTCTGCTCTTCAGGGAGCAGAATTACTCTGAATTCTCTGGTCCTGGAATAAGTGGGGATGTTGTGAGATTCGTATCAGTTTCCTGGGCTAGCAGGAAAACTCAAGAAATGCAGGTCATATTTCTAGTACTTGAAGAAATTAGGAAAAGGACTCTATGGGGACTCTATGGGGTTAAACTTAGTATTCTCTCATCAACATTCAGCACCACTGCTATGCCATGAAGGAGAAAAAATAACAGAGAAACATGAGAAAAGGAATAGATAAAAGACAAGCTTTGAGAGAAAAAACATGTTTCTTAATTGAGCTGGAAAGAAAGAAGAGGAGGAGGGGAAGAGGTTGCTTGCAGCTCTCTTTTGATGAGAAACCTTTCTGTGCCTATGCTTATGTAGGTTAAAAATGGAGTGCCGTCTCTAATAGACAGTCACATTGCAATTCTTAAGCGGTAAAACGATGGTGAAAATTCAGGAAGAAAATAAGAGAAGGAAGGGACAACAAAATATAATTCAGCAAAATGAACATTTGTAAGATGTACAGGGTCAAATCATCTGCTTATTAAGGCATCCTCATAGCTCCTTTGAAGTCACTGAAGCTGTGCAACTTTGCATCACCTGAGATTTTCACTCCCCTCTTCTTACTCCCAGTGTCTCAGCTCCTTTCTCCTCACCATATCCCAAAGCACCCCTGGTGGTCTTTGTAGTTCTACACCATACTGTACTGTAGTTTCCACTGTACACAAATTGACAAGCAGGGGAACCCTATCAATTTGCAAGGTTTAATTCAGTGTTAAGACATTTTCTCATACCCAATTTTTTTTTTCTGAACCACCTGAATTTCACATATTCTTGATGTTTCAGGATTTAACTGTTTTTTTTGGTTTTTTGTTTTTTTGGTTTTTTTTGGTTTTTTTTTTTTTTTTTTTAATTGTTTCTGTTTGCTTTTCAGAAACCCGTATCCCTTCCTATTATCTGGGCTGGACTAGAATCAATCTTGCAAGAGTGAATTCTGAAGTGAAATTTTCAATATATTTCATTTGCAGACCCAGAATAAACATGGCAAGAACAGCCACTGTGATGGCATTTTGGCACTTTTGTTCACAGGTGGCAAAAGAAAATACAGAAACTAAGAAAAAAAAAAAAAAAGAAAAAAAATATCCCTCCCACAAACAAATGGGTAAACTAAATCTCCTTGAGCTCAGGATAAAGGCTGGGCTTGGGTCAGAGGTTTGATGCTGTTCTTACTGTAACTAATCCTAATGCAGTGTTTTCTAATCATACAGTAAACATTCCCTTTGGATGGAGCTGCCTGTCAGCCCACTTTTCAGGAGAAATCGCCATCTGGAGCACTCTGCAGATGGCTGGGCAGGGGCATGTGTACAGCTGTGCAGGACGAGCACCCAGGTGTTTCAGCCTGCCTGTGATAGGGAGCCAGCAGGCAGCTCTACAAGGGTGGGGAGGATACTCAGCAAGGGTGAAAGAAAACAGTAAGACGAGATGTGACAGGAAGTAGCGATAATAATAAATGACATTAATAAATAATAATAAAATGGTTTTCTTGCCAGATCAGAATTTTACACTCTATCGTGAGGAGCAAAGTCTGGTCTCACGTAGGCTTTAATGAGACTGAAAGCAAAGAACGTGCATACGACACAAATGCAGGCACACATGAGGTATCTCAAAATCTTGTTAAAACGGCAGTGAGGTTGGAGTTGCTTTGGCTACCACGTGAACTAAATTGACATACCTGAAGCAGACAGGTGGCACTGGTTTCTATCACCAGGTTTGCCAGTATTCTCAGCCAGTATTCCTGGAGTCACTGCTGCCTGATTCCAGTGCCTCAGCTGATGCCTTCCAGAGCTGCTGTCCTATGCTATATATGCTGCTTAGACTGTGGGGAATGCAAAGCCACCTCACTGGCTGCATCCAAGCTTCTTTTGAATTGCGCTGGTTAAACTGCGATAGAAATCTGAGCTTCTATTACAGCTGAATCTGGAAAAGATACATTTTGTGTTACCATCAGCTGAATCCTGCACACAGCTGTATCCAGACTCAGATATATCCGCACACACAAATAACAGCTCTGCGAAGCTGTAAACACAAGCAAAATACACATTGGAAAGGGTATTATAAAGTGCCATAGTGTTTTATGTTATACAAAAAATACTTATTACTATTTGTATTGTTTATAAATCTTTCCTGATCCTTTAAATGATGCTTTTAAATAATGCGTGCATAGGATGAAGGTTTTCTTTAAAATAAAGACAACTTCATGTATAAATTTTATACAGGGTCAAACGAATGTCTATTTCACCATTTCCGTGTCCATTTCAGTGTTAAAGAATTAATTTTTAGTCAAATGCAGACTTCTTAAAAATTTTATTGCAATTACAGAAATCAGAAGTTCCTGTATTTTTTTTTTTTTTTTTTTTTTTGCTTTTCAATATTATTAAATATATGTGGATTGTTATTTTGCTTTGGTCTGAAAATATGTAAGGAAATTTTGAGAAAAATACCTTTTAAAAACAGTGAAAATTAGCATCATAATAAATGTGATTTTATTAAATGTAGAAGTAATACATTAATGAAAAAGAATGTCAGCTTTTTCATTTCCGAATGTTCTGTTGCACAGTATGCACTATTGACTTTGTATACACATTGGGAATATATACTTTGTATATACATTGCAAGCCTGGAAAACTTTTGAGTGATTTAACTCACTGCCCAATGTGTCAGGAATCTACACCAGTGGAACTCTGGGCTGAGGAATGAAGTAGAAATGTACTATGCACGCTTGATTTTTTGTCGTTACTTTTTAACAATTTAGAAAATATTTTTCTGTTAATCTTGACAAGAATTGAGAGTCACTAAAAATCAAATGTAGGACTCATCTAAGGTTAAGCATATAAAAATCACACTTTTCCTCTGAGAAAAATTGCTTTTTGAATTGCTTTCTCTCTCCACTGATTACAAAAGATGCCTAGACAGGTTGCTTAAGCTAGCTTTTACACAGTTGTACTAAAAAGGATGAATCCTATCTGTGGGATGAGATTTTCAAAAGTGCCTACATGAATTAAGTATTCACTTTTCATAGGCTTTGCAGAACTATGTGCTTCTAAATTACTTATATTTGGAGTTTAATTCCTATCAAATGAATAGATAGTCACATTAGCAAAATCCAAGTAAGCTGATTATGTCCTTTAGTTCTTGGCATGCGTTTTAAGCATATCCTGCAATTTCTTTGCCTGTTTTTTGTTAGAACACACTTGGAAAAGTAGAGCAGAAGATGTACGCATCTTGATGGGGATACTGAGTTCAAAAAGATAACAGAAAAAGAAACAGGAGAAACTTCATTAAAACTGCTTAGGGAAGAGAAAATAGCCCTTAATGAACTTGCATTGCCACCAAAAAAAAAAAAATTCCTTCTATAACTCAGTGATTGTTTTATAGTCTAAGACATTATAGTATTTCCTGCATCTATAGTAGCTAAAGAAAACTGTAAACTGCATTGAGTCATACCTCTCATCTCTATTTGATTGTTAAATATAATTTGCCTGAAAAATGGGATGTAATATTGTGTTGTACTGATTATATTCCTGAGAGAAGTGGAAACTCTCCAGATGAAGCTGTAATGCATGACAGAAAGATTTCATTCCTGACCTATAAAGCACACCTTTGTTCATAGCATCACAGGTTTCACGACCCTCCACCTCATGCCTAACTGTAGAAGCCAAAGGTTAAAGCCCTTGGGCATCTATATTCCCATTAGTGAAGTCTCTTAGGAACTTAATTCTAGCATGCGTAACAGTTTAATTCTGTTAGCATTAAACAGTGAAGTGCCAAGATCCTTCCTAAATCTCACTTTGATAATAAAATGGATATTTCCAGAACTATTTCACCTGGGTGGATTGATAGCATAGCCAATCTGTAAGAAAGACAAAGCTGCCATATCTTTGAAGGAGCAATTCAGTGTTTGGTGAAATGTGAAGGAGCTAAGCTTAGAAGACTCTTCTGGCTGAACCTATGCCTACCTGCAGGGTGACAGATAAGGTGTTCCTGGATGGGAGTTTCTCAGCCTCTTCTGTCTTACTTTCCAGGGAATAATTAAATATCAACAGAGCAGAGGGAGAACAGAACAATTTGGCAAAGGACTCACCTGGAATATGGGATCACTGCCTTCTCAAAGGAACATTAAATAATCCAGAAAGGGTGGAACAACTTCACCATGTAGAAATGTATTCCCCCATCTTTAAACAGGTGATTTCAATGTACATATAGATGATTGTTTATATCACTTTAGGAAAGAGGGAAGGGGGTTGGTGGGAGTTGTCATATTGTGAGTATTCTAAGTGGGATAAAGAAGGCAGAGGAGGGCAAATATCTATTAAAAACATTAAAAGACAGAATCACTTAACTCTGAATTGACTTATTTTAAAGGCACCAATCTTAATGTTCATACTTAATCCAAGACCTGTGAATTTTGTTAGGCACTTCTCAGTATTGCAGATTAAAAAATTGAATTTCTGAAAACTAAACAGGCATCAGCTGTAGTACTGTCTTTGGAGGAGTATATCTTTTATGAGTTTCTGGTGAAAGAGTTCTTCAACATATCAATGATGTACAAGCCTGTAACTAGAAGCTGTTGTCCTCCTTTTAGCTCCCCATGACTAGGCATTGCTATGATTTGATATAGGCACTGACACTTGTTGGACACTTTCCTGAATGGCCTCAACTCAGTCTAGCTACAGAAAATTAGACAATATAAGTTACTGATCAGGGCACTGGAAGATCTCAGTAAAGCCAACAGTGGAGTAATACCAGAGCTGGGGCAAGGGGTGGAATGAAAATCTCAGCCAACAGTAGAGTGAAAGGCAAGACCAGCCATTAATGCAGCTCAGGTTGCCACAGAGCTGTAGTCACATCACTTTGGCTTTACGCCCTATTTTAGGTGCTCTGATTTCCCCAGGCATGTGAAACTTATACATCTTCATCCACTGCTTTGAATTATTAACTGTATCACTTGGACATATACATGCAGACTAACATCCAAATCTCTCCTATGAGTCTATCCCATTTTGCTTTCCTAAATCTCATGAGACAGAATCCAAACTGATATCAGGAAATATGTTCCTGAGGGACCATTCACCAAGACCTTTTGTGCAATTCAGTCTAAGCATCTTCATAACTTAGACAAGAGAAGCTTCCTATTTTTATTCTTTTTAACATTATAAGCATACAAAATTACTTCTCTATCATACCTGCCTTTACTTATATTACTTCCAGACTGAGACACTGACCTTGCAAACATTTAATTTTGAGCATGTGAGTAGTGCCATGGAGTTCAAGAAGAGCAACAGAAGTGACTGGAGACATCTGACCCCAATTTAAACCTTAATCCTGTGAACATTTTTGAATATGAAATCAATATGAGTATCCACACAGCTAAAGGCAGGAATGTGAACTCTTTCCAGGGTTGGGACCTAATTTGGTGCAGGAATTCCATGTTTCTGACAATTTTGTTGCTCTTTTAATAACCTTGCATATTATTGTTTTGAAGATTGGGAAAGCAGGGTTGCAGCAGAACCAAATGTGTTTGGGTGATCTTTCCAATGTAAGCCTATAATATCTTCTAAGAAAACAGAATTTCCACAATTCTAAAAACTATAAGTATGTGTTAATAAAATAATGCATTCAGTTGCACCATTGAACCTTCACAGATCTCAGGCTTCTAATGGAGAATAGTCCCCTGCTGGCTTGTGTTGTGAAGTATTATCTCCACATGTATCATTAATTTTCTTTTCATAGTATTAGGCCTCATTAATCCATCCCTAGCTGTCTTGTATTTAAAAATAGAAGTTATTACAGTGGATTGCTCTGAATTGCATAGTAAATAAATTATTTATGTTATTTGGATCTTAAGCTTATGTCATAGGATCGTAGGATAATTAGGGTTGGAAAGGACCTTAAGATCATCTAGTTCCAACCCCGCTGCCATGGGCAGGGACACCTCACACTAAACCATGTCACCCAAGGCTCTGTCCAACCTGGCCTTGAACACTGCCAGGGATGGAGCATTCACAACTGCCCTGGGCAATGTCATAAAAGTGTATTATTATTCACATGTATATGTACACAGGTACAGACACAAAATCTAATATTTTTCTTAACAAAACAGAAAATGAAGTTAAAGAAAAACCAATTCTTTCCATAGCTAAATATGCATATTTACAGGGACTTTGCTAATATGCAAGAAACAGGCAGCCTGTCAACTTACTTTTAAAATCCATTCTTAGTGTGCATCCTCGTTGTTATTTTGAAAGTCTAGGAATTCAAAGTGACATACACTCTGCTTAAATTCCATCAAAGTCCCTAAAAGAAATCCAATACTTACGTACTTTTGGAAACAGTCTAATTCTTAAGGCATTTAAATTAGGTATTTTCATTCTTATATTAAAGCCCCTGGGGTGCTTAATTTTAATTGCCCAGATATGGGAACTGCATTCACACCAGGCAGCGCAAACAGACACCTGAACTCTGTCAGTCTTTAGAGAGGCTTGACAAACATGAAATATAGAACTATAATTAGCGTACTCTGGTGTGCTGGCTGTTCATTAGGATTTAATATTTCTTTTTCTATAGAGGGTTATTCTAGAGTATTGTTAGAGCACTGTTTTAAATCCTAGGCTACTAAGCAAGAGGGGACTGAACACTTACATGCTAGCAGACTGCCCAAAACACAAGGACTGTGGAGTTTTATCACACTCAGCTTGTTTATCATCAAGCAGTCACAGGGCAAGAGGAAAAAAAACCTCATTTTTATCTGGTGAGAGAGTAACTAGATGGTGTAGAGGAGTGAGAATGAAACTGTTGTCCCTTCTCTGGGTCTCGTATCCTGCTACATCCCCCAGGTCTGCCCTAATTGCTAACTTTCATTATGAAAGGTGGCTAGCAGTTTGGCAGGGGCAGCTGTGAGCAGGATGGAGCCCAAATGACAAAGACAATTCAAGTTTCCCCTTTGTTCCTGAATTCTCAGGAGAAGAGGCAAGAAGAGTTAAATCCTAATTTAAGGACGACATGATGGAAGGAGACACTTCTATTCTATATATTGCTAATATAACATATTAACAGTATGTAAAATACTGCCAGGAAGAGCTCACTCCCCTGCAGCAGAATCTGACATGACAGAAGCATGCAGTATATCTCTGCCCAGCTCCCCAGAGGCATCTTCTCACACTGCTGAGGGTTCAGGGAATTTAAGTATCTGTGTAGCCTCCCTTTGCAAGGACCAGTTCCTCACATTTTTGGAGAGGAAGTATTAAATCTCCTCTATTAGGCAGTTAGATCCCCCTTCAGTTTATACTGAAGAACCAATAGAGAGGAATAATGTTTTCAATTGCTTTGCTTTATCTTTTTGTTTTGTCTTACTTAATTTTATTCTCTAGTAAATAACATTTAGTAGAGATCCTAGTGGTTTTGCACATTCAGCTTTTTCCCTAGAAAACTTTATTAAGTTAATTTTTTTTTTCTATCCTCATGATCTAACTACCTGTAAATACTTGGATACCCGAAAGGTTTTTTGCACAGTTCTCATGAATTGGCAAAGTCTAAAATCAGTTTTCTTCTAGTGAATCTAGCTCTGTGAGTGTTAACCATGTCATGAGTTCAACTATATCTTAATTTTGGAGTACTGTGATAAATTAAATTAATACAATGTTTTAGTCTGTCCTGCATTTTGTCATTTCTTCATGGATTATTTATGTTGTTCCCAAGCTCAGTCATTTCAAGTAATAACTGCCAGAGAATTGCTCCCTTCTTTCTCCTAAACTTCCTTTCTAAATACATTCTGACTTTAAATATAAGACAAACTGTAAGTTCAACATTTTGCAGCCCTGCAGGGTTGGAAACAGAAGCTTTATCCCATTAGAAACAGATGGTTCCTACCTACCCAATGGGACATACGCAGTTCTAACTGGAGTCCCTGGAAAGTATGTTGTGACAGACTTCACACCTGCAATCTTGCCAGTTACTAACCTACCCTATAAACTTCCGTTTTAAAAATTGGAAGGTGAATGAAAAATACAGTAGCGAAACAGCACCAATGTCAGAAAAATAAATAAATAATAAAGCCCTTGGTTTTGGTAAAATGATATAAAATAAAAATGGATATGTACTAACATAAAAAAGACTTTTTATTTTACTGCTAAATTGTTATGCTAAATATAACTCAATGAGAAGTTGCATACAACATGTACTGCTGCTGTCGATAAAGGATTTCCTGTGGCAGAATGATAAAGGAACTGAAATCTAATTTTGATTTGCATTAGCCAGTGATAAGTCCATCTCACTAGTAAGTCAGCAGACACTTATGAACATAGGACTAGGTTGAAATTAACTTTTTCATGTAGTTCAGCTCCTGACATTACAAGTATGTATATCACATAATACTTTTAATAAATCAAGCAATTTCCACTTTAAAAATAGGTAGATTTTTTTAGGTCTTTGCTCTTCCTGTAGATACATCATTGTTCTTTATGGCAGAAATCTTATTCTTCTTTCATGCCTATCTTTTTTTCCCTGGTGTTCACTCCTTGTATATAATTTCAATCCTTCTTGGCCTTCATTTCTATGTCTAAACTACCAAAGAACATTTTGTTTCTTTTTATAAGAAGGCTTTCTCCTGATTTAAGGTGCCTTCCTCCAATCTATTCCAGCTTGAATTCATCTTTTCTTGATTGTAGGTGATCAGAACTACACACAATGTTTTTCATGACATTTTACCTTAGCATTGCACAATGCCATTGATTCCTGCCTGTCTCCTCTGAAAATGCTTCAGGGGATACTTTGTGGGATCTCATTTGTCTTTTTCATGGTCATACTATTTTGATGGTACAAAGTTGTCAGTGGTGTGTAGAAATAGATTCTCTTCCTCACTCCTTCCCAGTGATGAATTCCTGATTTGCTGGGGGAGGGTGAGAGGGTGGAGAATATTGTTGTCATTAATGCCTAAATGCATGACCATCTATTTCATATCATTGAATTTCATTCCATTCCTATTTTTCCAGTACTCAGGGTCATCCAATACTTTCTACATGACATCCCAGTTTTCCTAACAAGTTATATATTTTATTTAAATCAGTATCACATTTCCTTCAAGGTTATTACAGAAAATATTAATGAAAACACTCAAGAGACCAATCACTGAGGAACTGCAGTAACAGCCTTTCTCTACCTGAGTTCCTTCCTGTTCTTTACTTTCTCCTGTAGATCCTTCTCTACTTTATAATTCCCAGATTAATCCCCTTTTTCTCCTTTTCTTAACTAACAATTCCTGTGTGGTACCAGATTGATTAGATCTGCTCTCTTTTCCTGTCTAGAAAATCAATTATTTTTCAATGAATTCTATCAGGCTAGACTGGCAATATCTTATTCTTTCTTTCAAAATGTCTTTCAGAAGGTGACTTGCATATTATTATTTATCAAACTAATGGGTTGTCACTCTGCCCTCCTTTTCATACTTTATCTTCTGTTCTCCATTAATATGAAACAACTCAGGAAATAAAAAAAATATTACAAGTTCTGTCTGTGAAGTCTGAAATTCTATGTTCCATTTTGCTCCAGGTTCTGGAATAAAAATT
This sequence comes from Psittacus erithacus, assembly GCA_009867235.2. Classification (NCBI taxonomy): domain Eukaryota; kingdom Metazoa; phylum Chordata; class Aves; order Psittaciformes; family Psittacidae; genus Psittacus; species Psittacus erithacus. Next base: position 27,420 of record WYDI02009350.1, on the reverse strand, counting down.
ATTTGCTTTCTCTGATTTGAACATTTAGCATCTTTATATTTTGCATCTATCTCAGTTACAGTAATTTACATTTCTGAACCTCTATTTGCACACTCATCACCTTATCTTTGTCTTCATGTTCAGCATCATCAGTTTCATAGAAAACTGAGGAAAATATTAATTTAAAGGTTTTTCAATTTTCATTGCATATAACTGCTGGGTTTCCTACACTTAATCTTTTTTATGTGATTGAAGCAAATTCGTATGGTCTGACTCACAAATATAAGGAAGTATAGAAGTATAAGCCTTCCCAGATTCTGTTTATTTTTTTTTCTTACTTTGTCCCAATGTATTATTTTTTTCTGTTTGTATTTGATCTCTTTTCATTACATTTCTTCGAATCACTTATTTACTCACTTAGCTCTGGAGCACCAAAAGATTTATTCTCTTGCTCCTTTGGGTTACATGATTCAGATAATTTTGCCCCTTGGTTTAAATAAAATCCAGAACCACTTTCCATACAAGTTCCTGCATGCTATCGAGTAGTTTGTTTCAGTGTTATTTCTTGCAGCTTATCAGCAGCTGACTTTTCAGAAGAACCTCAGTAACAATCAGACTCCCCATTTATCTTTATTTATAATGTGAATTGAAGAGCAGATAAACAACAGATAATCGCTTGTGGTGTGTGTGTGCCATGACCAGACAGTTTATACTATAATTACATACCAAAAATTATCTAAAGAATCAGTTTCATGTTGGTTTGGTGACTACCTGGTGAATTAGGCACTGCTATTTTCAGAAAGAAGAGATGGAAAGGAATCCAACAAATGGAATAGTGAGATTTTTTTAATAGGAAAAAATAGCTGGTATTTGGTACAAACAACAGACTGCATTAACAAAATTTGTAATAGGACTGTAAACTTAGTAAGGCCTTAATTTTAATTTGTCCTGATTCATTTTATAATAGTTTAAAGAGAAAGGGCATCCATATAAAATAATTCATAGTATTCTGAAGAGTATCATGACATTTTCCTGAAAGTCTCTAAATATGGAACGAGCCCACCCTTTGTGGGAGGCTGTTACTGCAGCTCCTCAGTGATTGGTCTCCTGAGTGTTTTCATTAATTTGTGAGATTATCACCCTTAAAATGATCTGGCTGCAGATGCTGTGTAGTTGCTGTAGTCAATGGCAGGAACAGAAAACTGAGAATCAGTGCATCTCTACCTGAATATTGATTGTACAATATCTGTCCTTGTTCTTTCTGGAATTACCTGGTGGTCTATTGCCCATTAGCAAACAGTTACCCAAGCAGAAGCTAATGTTACAGATGCTATAAAAAGGGCAGCAGCAGAGAGCAAACATTTAAATCAGCTCAATTCTAACAAAAACTCTTTCATCTTGAAACAATTTAAACTCTACCAAGAGTAAGTAAACAGAAAGGATATATTTTCTTTCACCTTCAGCTATTTGTAGTTGCTTTCACATTCCCTGTCTTCAGATATGCAGAAGGTTTTCATATCTTTCCTGGTACAAAATTCTCTTAAGATGTCAACATAATTACTCTTCTTTAGTTTATGTATTTCTTACCCTGTTTACATGGTATTCAGTTGTGAAGCTTCTAAACCAGAGTCTGTTTTACAGATAAAAAGCTATCAAAACAGCTACAGCAGCAAAGATATTTCTTCTATAAGTTGTTGATAATACAAAAATATAAAAGTTACTTTAGCATTTGAGTCTAATTTTATTTGTATATGTATATCATCAGTATAATTCTCTGCAATATAGTTAGAGTCTTTATGTGTTCATACATGGAAAGCAAGGCATTTACATACATAAACACCAGGGAATAAGAAAGATCCAGAGATCTTTTTTAAAAGAATGCAGATTCTGTATATTTCTTTCCTTTGAAGTCTAATATACCTCTTTTCTCAACTAACCAAAGCCACAGGCATACTGAAGGATTATTCTGCTTGTTAAAGAGTACTAAATTTGAGTTCCTTCAGAAAATGCCAATAATTTTGACTGTCAAAAATGTTCCTCAGAAACCAAACCGAATAAAAAAAACCAACCAAACAAACAAAAACACACACACACAAAACCTCAAAAAACCAAAAATCCAAACTAGCATTAGCAGTCGTACTAGATGCTCCTGCTGCTCAGAGTATAGGATTAGGCTGAACAAAGAGAAGATTAATGCTTGTACTTACAAGTAGAAGGGCCCAAATCTGCTCCTCAGCTTCCACTATTCAGAGGTCCTATCTTCTCAACTGTGCCAATGGTAAGAATTTTGTGGGTGTTTCTTATTTAAGCTCTTCAGACTACCTCAGACGATTTGTTTGAAACAGATTAGAAGGTGCTCATGGAACTGAATCCATTTGCTGGGTTCGAAGGCTGTACCCTCCAGCTAGGGGAAACTGACATGAAATTACAGACTTCTTCGGTGTTTGTCCACAGCCTGAGACAAAATGATGAAGAGAATCAACATAACTTAATTTGATGTGATACTTATATATTATCACATTATTTTATAGTTTCATTGCTTACTTTGATTCACCTGATTCATCTGTATTCAGTTGCTTAACAACAGAAGGAGGACTTACAAATAAGTACCACCTAGACAGCATCAATTCCAGTTTGCTGATCCAAGAAGAGATGCCTGGCTGTCCAGGCACATTTGTTCACAAGAGCATTTAAACTCGTATACTCAGAGAAATATCTTCAGAACTGAGAAACAACATATTCTGTTTTTAGATGCTGTATTCTGTTAGATATCACCCTTGAGAAAAATGCAAAATAAAGAGATACTCTGTGGCTGCTATTGTAAAGCATAGGGAGAAAGACATTCCTCTCTCCAGTTTATATTTTGTGACAATTTAGTATCTCACGCTGCTTTCTGCTATGGCTCCCAAAGTACTTGGAGTTCTTTTTCAGCAGTGGTAGATTGCCCCTATTACAAAGAAAATTGATTGGTGTGCACCAAGCACATCTTTGTTCTAGCCTCTCAGCCTTTCACATTTGACATGTTAGGGAATTGGCAATTATCAACAGATGGTGCAAATTAGAATGTCATGATGTTAATTTACATTTTCTCCAGTAGCAGGTTATCTTTCTAATAAATCCTGAGGTTAAGAAAACACAAAGATAATATTTCCCTTCCTTTGATCCATTCACATTCAGTCTTCAAATAAGTCCAAGAACCAAAGCTAGTAAATCCACGTATTTTGCTAATTTACCAATTTCATTGCCCAGGTAACTATTCCTTAATTTATATCTTAACCTCAAAATTTCTCTGTTAGTTTTATTCCTTAATCTGGAAGTTGACAAGAATGAAGTCCAATGTCTATTACCATTCAGTGAAATAATTAGGTATGAGCCAGTTATTTAAAGCACCTGAAAGAGAACGAGGAATAGTTAGTGAACTAAGGACTGAAAAGGGTAATGTCCAACTGCATCAATGACTGCTTACTGAAAATCAAAATCAAGGAAATACTGAAGAGGAGGAAGACTCTTAAAAATAAGGAACTTCAAATTATTAGTAGTTAGTGATCAAAGATTATCAAACACAAAGATTAAAAATTTAACTACTCTTGTTGAAATACATTGCAGAAACAAGGTGAGAGTTTTGTAAAAAGTTGATTAAGCAAGGATAATATTTAGTATTATATAATTATTTTGAGATAAATCTCATTAGTTTGTTATTCCATTTTTTACCTTGCTAGCATCTTATTGGGAACTAAAGAATTTGTCAGATTTAAAATAAACAAAGGTTAAAAGCAGAAAAAAATATGAGCTATAAATTACTTTAATTTCATAATTCATGGAAAAAGAAAGGTTATTCTCTAGATTAAATAGAAGTTTTGGTTCTCTTTGTCACTTAAACTAGTAATTAGATTTATTAGAGTTAAACATTTCTCAGAACATAATCTACCTCACCTCCCTTCCTCCCCCCTCCCCCCCCCGGTTAATCAGACATTCATATTTTTTTCAAAAACAACAGTTTAGAAAAAAATGCTATTTCACGCTATAATTTACTTTCTTCTTAGGCTTATTTCCTAATAATTTAACCTCGGACACTCAAATCCATTAGGGACAACTTACAAGGAATCCACAAATGGTGATAAACCCACTCAAAATTCATACAAATTGTATTTGAAATTCAAAACTAACTACTTAAAAAATTTTTGAAAACTAAGAATATCTAAAGATTAAAAAAAACCCCAAACAATAAAACCACAACAAAATGAAGTTCAAAATATTTGCATTTTCATTCATTTATTAACCTGTATGAATTTTTTTGGCTTCATTTTCATTAACTAGGGATCTGACAGTGTCAGATTGTGCTAGTCGTTAGTGGTTATGAGCTTCCATATTGTTAAAGTTTAAATAAATAAATAAAAATATTATTAAAACAGGTCTACAAAGATGATCTCTCGTAAGCTTCTTTTCAGTGTTTCATTTGGTACTAATTTATTGAGCAATGTCCTTTTAAATATCAATGATGCTTTATCTGTTCTGGAAACAAATGTAATTACAGGGTTTCAATCTTCACACACTTCTTCCGGGCTTATACTAGTGTACTAACTTAATTATCTGTAATGGAATTATTCTTGCTTTACACTACTTTACCTGAGCTGCAAATCCAGCTTATAAAATACTTGACCTAGCTCCTGTAAGCATACACACCAAAGTCTGCAGGCTTTTGCATACAGTAGAAAATTGAGCAAGTGCTATACAGGCATACAATTATTTACATTCTGTATTGTAAAAAAACAAATCAGTATTTTCCTATTGTTTTCCTTGAAGTTTTTCATATGCATGTCCTGAGCTATATAGTTACACGATACATCCTTGAGTTGTACAAACCAGTCTAGGGCAACTTCTATTTCCTGAATTCATGTTGACTTCAGTGGGAGGAATACTTTTACTGAAAAATATCCTGACTTTAAGCCACTGAAGGGAAACAAAGAAGACACTTTAAAATAAGGTCTATCCTAGAAACTTAATATTTGTTATTTTTTACATTCCTTTTCAAAAAGTGTGAAAGAAGCATGGGCAGTTGTATCGATGAGAAGACCCTTTGCCATCAAGGCTTGAGCACAATGACCTTTTTTAAAAATGTTCATTTGAAAAGAACAAACAGGGAAATAAACCTCAAAGGGGATGACAATAGGATATGGAGAGGAAGTGGGTGGGTTAATGCATTTGAGAAGCAAAGCTCCTTATAAAGGCATTGAAGAGGTTTAGGGTTCTATTTAACAACAAAAGGAGTTATGGGACAGGGCATAATTTTCCCACAGGATTTTAGTCTTTTGATGTTTTTGAAACACAAATGTCATTTATTTATTTATTTTAAAAAGGGCTAGCTTGACATTTGATAAGCTTGTTATATGCCAAGCTCTGTAGTCACATTATGCTGTGCTTTGCTAACAAGGCCAACATCCCCTGGTGGTATTGTACCCACACCCTTGCCCATAGGATGGAGGTGGCTTTAGCTAATGGTTCTAGCAACATCCCAAGGTAAGGACAGTACCATCCTTGTACTTCCTTACCTTAAGCCTACAAGTTATGCTTACACATTCAAAACTGCAAGTACAAGACGGCTGAAAAGCCTTTCCTCAGATATCTACATAATGCAATCCAGAAGTAATAATCACAGTCTAGATTCAAAAGCATACTCAAGTTCATGCCTCTGATCCAATAACAGAAGCGCTATCATTGCTCCAGCCCTGAAGCATATGTAGTAAATGGTGACAGAGAAGGGGGAGAAAATCAAAACCTACAAAAACAAGGGCTAAGTTCTCTTGAAAAACACATCATGTTACTTTCTTGGTTTGTTGGATACGTGGTGGGTTTTCTTTTCAAAGCAGTTAATCGTAAAGACATGGTAAGAGATATGGAGAGGAAAAACCTTAAGGGAGCAGAATGAGAAAAACTGATGGAAAGACTGAGCAACAAGTGTGGAGATTAGAGAAAATACTGATCACAACATAACAGACAAAAAAATACAGCTCATTCCGGAGGAAGTTTTATCAGGATTTGCTGACCACTTCACAGGCTTCTCTGCCAGCTTCACTCTTTGGGGAATCTTTTAAAAAAATAAACAAAAACAAAACCAACAATAAAGAGGAAAACCCTAAATAAACAAAAACAAAACCAACAATAAAGAGGAAAACCCTAAATGTCATCCTGAGTTTCACAGGTTATATTAAAACTTCAACTTATGTGAATTTATCCCCAAGCTTCCTTTGACAAAATATCATCATCCAATTTAGTACTTTGTAGCAGAGGTTCCTTGTGATAGTTGAATCAGTACAAAGGGAACAGAAACTAAAGTGCCAAGCAGCCACGCGCCTGCACCTCCTTTACAGCAACTGAGGGAAGCCCACACCCTCTTGCATTTGTATAATCAAACAGGAATACAAGAGAGAATTTGCTCTACAGGTGCTAATACCTTCCATGTTACTATTATTCTGCCAGACTGCCCCCATTAATACCTACAGGATAGTTTATCCTCTCTGGATTCTTTTTTTTTTTTTTTTTTTTTTTAAAGTTCCGAATGCTGAAAGCATGCCAGCCTTTTTGCTAGTGCTTCTGGTTTTGCATCAGTACAATCATGTTAGGAGAAAAACACATGGGAGAATCAAATCCCATAAATTAAATAGAAATCCCTTTGAATGATTAGTTCAGACCAATGTTAAAAGAATATTTTGTGTGCATGTCAGGTTCTTTGCCAGTCTCAAAGCAGTCATTTGGATTCACTTCATTATAGGCGCTGCAGTACCTTAGGAGAGAAAGAGAGAAATAGAGCGTGAGACAGAGAAATAATAACCCTTGAACAATGAAGTCTTTCTCCTAGCACAACTTTGAATAACTCACACAACTATCTTTTAATCAAATATACAAGCACCACTGTAACTGAATTCAGTATAGTTGGCATCCATAAGGAGGAAAAAAAAAATCACAGGGGAACACAGAGGAGAAGGGACACTAGATAAAATGGAGTACTACATCATGGACTTAGACTTAAATAGAAGCATGAATACCAATTTGACAGCAGATTAAACACATGCTGTAAAGATGGTCTGATCTTTTCCTTTTTAAGTCAATAGAACTTTCCCCACTAACTTTAGTAGGCAAGACAACAGGCTGCTATTCTCTAGCCCTTCTTCTTTCTACCAGTCCGGTTCTTGTTCTCTAGTTTTCTACTTTGAAATTCTGGCTCACGTTCTTCAACTTCATCCCAAGGGATATTGTTAATTCATGCTCTCTGTTATAAATTTTCTTCTTGTGGGAATGCTTTTTCATTTGCTCTTTTTCTGACACTGATATTTTATATAACCAAAAGAATCAGTCCATGTCAGGAGCAGGTGACCAGTCCTCAATGAGGATCAAAGGACAAAGCTGGTTTATGAAAAGTAGCATGAGACAATGAAAGCACAATTTACCCTTCTGATATGCTGTGTAAGTTCCCATTTATCCTTCGTATGTCAAGTGGATGAAATATTTGTTAATTGGCTTTACCATTGGGCTTTTCTCCACATATGAATTTCTACTTAGAACCTCAGGTTTGGATCCTGATTCAGTAAAGTTATTTACTAGTGCTGAGTTTCAAGAACACAAATAGTAGAAGTGACCCAAGTGTCTGATATGACAATTTCCTCCATTGAAATCTGGCTTTGGTTCCAAAAAAAAAATATCCCATGAAAGCATGGATTTCTTTCAGATATATTGCTTATCATGATTTTTATCTCAAAATTTAACCAACATTTGTAGGACTCAAAATAAAGTTTTTTAAGTGGTTCATGAAAACAGGGTGGTTTTTTTAACTAAAACCAGACTTCAGTAAATATTTTAATAACTGTTTATACAAACATGATTAACATCATGAACCCTTCCAGAAAAATGAAAATGAACCCAGTTTGAACTTTGTTAAATGAAAACAATTTGAAACTTGCTGTCAATATTTCGTTTTCCTTTCTAATGTCTTTAATGCACAATTCCATTGATGTGGGTAGAGCTGTTCCCATACTTGAACTTAGGCATGGACTTAAATACCTTATTTAATGAACATGGTGTGTTTTGTTGCTTTGGGTTGTTTTATTTTTATTTTTTTTTTGGCAGGAGTTGTTTTGTTGCTTGGTTGGGTTTTGGTTTTTTGGGGGTTTTGGGGTTTTGTTTTTCCTTTTAATCTTTTACTTACATGTCAGCAGTAGGATTCATCTACCATCAGCTATCTCAAAGTTACAAGTCTAGTCCCAGGTAGTAATCTAGTCTTCTTTTATGGTCAATGGAGAAAGATAGTTATCTCAAGAAGAAAATACCTTCCATTCAAAGATAAGGTGTTTGCGAATGGTGAGATAAATTGCCCTCAGCAGGCACTATGTTTGCTTTGACTGTAAAGGAAAAAACATAGCTGTTATGACTACAGTCTTAAAGGCTACATGGTAGCCGTTCAGAATGATGAAACTTTTGCAAGATACTAATGATTGCTTAATTTTTGCAACTCTTTTGGATTTTGTTGGCTACTCTTGTAGTCAGGGATGCATCCCACAGCAGGAAATCAAAAAAACAGACAGTGAGCTGTACATAACAGTTTATTATTTTTCATTTTTTTGCTATTGATTATCCTACATTGATAATACTTGAAGAGTTTTTTCTCCTTCTCTGACACTTCTTACCAAAAACTATACTGGTTCTACATTAGCTTAATTCAACTGAATTTATGAATGCACTTTATTTTGAATTGTTGTATTCCTTAAATGCCTTGTGAAGCAGGAAATTTGTTTCTGCTAAGCACTGACTGGATCAGAAGTGTTTTTTCCTTTAATAAATATTCAAAATACTTTTTCCAAAAAAAGTAAGACAAAATTTTTAAAAATCGTAGTGAACAGATTTATTTTGTTCTCTGATACTCAGCAAGTCATATTTTCCACTTTCTATCCTACACATGATGAGACAATTTGTGTTTATGTTTTCAAATTGTACCAATAGGTGGCACTAGAATTTTCTTTATTTTTGTATGGAAAGGACAGTGACAAGAGATTGATCTTTTTATCAGCGCAGTAGAGCACTAAAAGAAAATAAGATCTTACAAGGCCTGGAGAGAAACAAAATAGCAATGCTGGCATGGCCTGCAGCTCTTTCTTATAACTATTTGATCTTTGAGATGTAAAGGTAGTATTGCCTAATGAACTTGTAATTCTCGTTTTATACTACATTTCCTCACTTGCTGCAGAAATTTAGGTAGCATGGGGAAGTATTTACTGATGGCATAAATAGGCAATATTTGAATGACTGAGTCAGGTTTTCTCTATCTACTGAACAAGCATTATATCTGGTAATTAACACTATCTTTTGTGGTATCATGAAGCATATCTCAACAGTATGCAAATTCATTATTATTTTGGCAGGTTTACTCTGGAGATCTACAGTGAATAATATTCAGGGATTTGGGGAAAACTTCATTCCATCCGCAAAATTTTTCCACCAGCATCCCCCCAAGGCTAAGCAGCTCAGGTACGTAAGGTCAGCTTGGTTAGCAGATGGTATAAACTGCATTAACACATACAGAATCTTACAGCATAGGTCTTAAAGGGACTTGAGAGCTGTCTACAAACAGAAAGAGGTGGACTTCCCGTTTACAATGAGGAAAGGAGAAAAGAACAAATAAAAGGAAAAAGGAACTCCAGATTCCATAAGCCACAGTTTTCTTAAGGGATGAAGGAGTAGTTGTGCTTCTCTTTAGTCAACTACTACATCTTTTCCTTCAGACAATTTCCCATGGTCCTTTCTAGCCCTTTAGCTACTGAAATAGGCCTTTCAGGTAAATTGAGATCTGATCCAGCTTTACTATACCTGTAAGGCAAGGTAAACCATACATATCAGCAGTCATATCATGTACATATATATGTATCAATAAAAATCCGGAAAAGAGATTATTTAGAAAAACAGGTAAGCAGTTTCACACATAAACATCCTGTTCTTCTGTATCTTTACTTATCTTTACTCCCTTACTTTGGAAGTAGACAAGTATGCATATAACATAATTTTAGCTTTATTTATTTTTGTGAAATATGCAGTTATATATATTTAATCCAAGCATAAAGAGGAGTGATTAATACTTTGAAGGCAATTCAGAATTTTGCACTCAAAACCAAACACTGAATGGAAGCTGGTATCAAGTGCATAGAAAAATTATCTAAGAATACATCAGATCAAAATGCAAATTATTGAGGATTCATCCTGTAAGGTAATGAGTAGCTTCAGCTCCCACTTAAAGTGCTGAAAGTGGATGAGGGACTGCTTGAGAGAGATAACACCTTTCATGACTGAGCTCAAGATGAATTAGTGCAATATATCCAGTGTCATGTCTTATTGCTTAATTGACTACCTCTAGGTATAATATAGCTGGCTTTATCACAGAAAAATCATTTTGATTTATTTGATGCATTGTATATCATAAGGAAGCATGCATGAGGTTATTAATGTCTTGCATGGATGTGATATATTCCAAAGGCAGAGATAATGCATTTCATCACATGCAGTACTAGCCTATTATGACTATTACCCTGAAACTATTTTTATTTTTATAAATTTTATTTTTTATTGAATTTTTTCTCACGTTGCTTGCTCTGCATGTAAGAGTTGAATAGTGCTTTTGGCAAAAGGGACTATACTATAAATATTGAAGAACATTAGTTGGAACATAGAAGTTGGAAATATTGACTGTAATAAATGCATATTATAACAATTCAATTTGTTGCTAATTTATTACAGACAATCGAGTTGTTAATTGCTCTTTTTACTCGTGATCCTCAAGGTTTGTCTGTGAAAGGTCAAGTGGCTGGGCCATCCTCTCTAAATAAATGTTCCTCTGTTACATAAAAAAAAAAAAGTGCCTAGTGAATATCACCTTTTTCATCATCTTTTCCTGAGTCTTCTGGCTTTTTGAAAAGAATCAGGCAGATTTTTTAAGGGGACAAATTTTAAAATAATCAAAGAAGTCTTGAGAGTGAAGAATTTTGTCGCAAAATTCAACTGGTGTGATGAGTACAAGACAGCTTGAAAGGGCGATTGAATGTTTACTTTTCCAGCAAAGGGTTAGTAACTTTATTTAAACAATCTCAATACTTTAACAAAAAAGGGCATTCAGACTTGAACTCCAAGATCTGTTTTTTTTTTCTTATAGGCTTTCGGATTTGTGGGTTTTGGTTTCTTTTAATTTAAGGTTTCCAGTGAAATTCAACCTTTTATTTATTTTATTTAGGCAATTATATTATCCTGGAAACAGACTGCATCATGCTCCACTAATACCAGTCATACCATTAATGATTACATTCTTATGCCTTCTCACAATTATCTCATGCTTTTTTACCATTATCTCCACGTACTGAGATGGTTAACTAAATTCCTCTTTACACAGTAGAAAAAGTTCCAGGTGAATATTTATTTATTGCCATTCAAAATCAAATGGCATATAATATGTAGCATTGTGTTATATACATGATATAAAAGTGCATGCACCATCATTTCGCATGGGCAACTCAAATATCTTTCATTGTCGGACTTTTTTGGTAAGATGAATCTTAAAACAGGATGATAACCTGTGGATGTTTATCGCTGGCTCTGTCATGCCTGTGTCATGCTTGTTGCTGCTTTTCTATGCCTGCGCAGTCACTTGCATTCTTTATCAGTGTGAAAGACAGAACTGGGCTGCAAGCATTTTAGGTAGGTGTGTCACAATTTAGATATGACTATAACTCTCTCTTTTTCTTCTCAGTTCAGGGCCTTAGTCTTGTGCATTTAGAGCATGGTACCACTGTCCACTGCCTTTCTCACACTTGAAGGCTTGTGTCAATTGTAGCTGGCTTGTGGAAATACCCAAGGTTTAGCCCATGAAATTGCAGGTGTTGAAGTTGCTCCTGGAGATATGTTTAAGTCTGAGAAATGTTTCCATCTGAAGCTATTTGTCATACTAGCTACTTAATTTTTAACAGGGAACATGTCACATCATTAACTCAAATAAACATTTGATATGTTCATGTCATGATAAAGCATTCATTAGCACAACAGAGTTGTTTTCCACATAAATATTTTGGTAGTTTAAGAGGTCTACTTAGGAGAAAAGCTGCCTACACCTGATTCAAACATAACAAGAGAGCAGTGCTGTACAGAATGTTTCTACATTTACAGGGAGCCTGTAGTTTTACAGTCTGTAAATATATCAGCAGTAATTTTTGAATAAGAGCAAAGAATAGACTGAAACTACTAGGAAAAAAGCTTCCAAGATTAAACTTTCAGAATTCATCTGCAAAATCTGTTTTCTTTTTGTTTTTGAACAAGAACTACTGTGGCAATACTTAAGGCACTGAACTTTCTCTAAGTGATTTCAGAAAGACTCTTGGAAGACAATGAAAGAATCCTGAGGTTCAATTACTTTTGTTACTACAGACTACAATATAATAATAATAAAAAGAGCTAAAAGTATAAATATTGAAAACCCAATGATACGCAGTATCAAAAAATATCAATATGGCACTTACAGAACAAAAAAAAAAAAAAAGGAATATAGCAAAAAAAAAGTCCATAGCTATGGTTTCACTGATTTACATCTATTTGTGGAAGTCACTATAGTTTAACTTGTAAAGGAAGAACACTAGACTGGCACTGATTGATAATAATTTCTGAAGGATAAGAATAGCTGTAGTAAAGTGAAATACTGAAAAGTGATTATACACAATTCACAGGCCATTTAAGTCTCACTAAATTTCTACTGAAATATCAAGACCTTAAGCTTGTGTTTAAAATTATCACTTTGCTTTTAGCTACATTTTTTTAAGAAATAACTTTTCAGTTATCTACAAGTCTCCACTCATCATTTGCCATTGTTAGAAAAAATTAATATACTCATTTCAACTGCTGTTTGCCATTTTTTTCTTCCAAAAAAAATGAAAATAAAGGAAAAAATTAAAAAATTAAATAAGACATGCAGCAGAGAGATTTTCTGTCAAAAAGGGAGGAGAACAGATTGTCTTTAAGAAGATTTAGGAAATATTTTCCAGTTTGCATGCAGCAGCTCTTTAATTTCAGTCATTTTCTCTAAAGAAACATCATCAAATTTTTGGAGGGAAGAGGATAAGCATCTCTGAATGCCTAAAAATATCTAAGGGTAGTGGCTAGAATAATAACAAATAGATCAAAATCTTTAGAACTAAATCTCAACACAAAAATGTAAGCCCAGATTGATTATCTGCAGTGGATTTAAGGCTACTTTTCCACTTCTAGGAAGATTGCAATGAAAGCTACCAAATACTTTTGGTCAAAATGGTTATATCTTGATCTACCAAATTAAGAATGCACACAGTGCTGGCAATGCCTCTGATGTACACCGAGTTGGTCATGCGTATTGATAGGGCTGTGAGGAGTAAATTCTGGTTTATCCTGGTTTTTCAGTTGTTTCTTCTTTTTTTTTTTTTTTTCTTTCTTCCCAGCAATTGTCTGTGCATGCCAACAAGGTGTTTAGCAGGAAAAATATTGGGTAGACTAGATTCAAATCCTTAGTGCTCATCTGTTCCTCTTCCAGGAAGATGACAGCTTACTGGCATTACGTAATTGCTGAGGTATAAATCTGTGATTTCTTGTTCCCATTCGAGATCTATGCCACTAGAGCAATATTAAAAAAACCCACATCCAGTTGCCAGAAAAACTAGAGAAAATTGTTCTGTCAGAGTTTTGAGAACTGATAATTATTTTCAAAAACACTAACACCACATTATCTTTTATGTGTTCCCTCAGGCAAGTGTATTAAATGCATCTAATTTATCAGAGTTAGTAGGTCCCAGCTAACATAAAATTTTTTGTCATATACAATGCTCTACAGCCACCGGTGAGATGGGATGATTCATTTGCATGTGGTGAATTCACACAAGATTCTCTGTATCTTAATAGCCCCTGTTAGCTCTCTGATGAATTCCTTTTGGGAATCATGAAAGGGAATAAGGAAGTCCCAAACAAAAACATGAATTGGTGCTATTATTAATGCATAGAGCGGGCAAGATAGACTATGGATTCTCCTTTATTTTACTTTTTTTGTCTCTCTCATTTTATACTTCCCTTGTAATTTTAATTTCTGTGTGGAAATGATTTTTTTTTTTGTCCTTTGGATTTCTAGTATAAAGAGCTCATGGTGCTTTTTCAAAGCTTTCAGGTACTACCAATATAACAGCACCCACTCTAGTACAGATTCAGTAAGCCTGAAACTTCAGCCAAACAAGTTACAGGCAGAACAGAAACTTTGCAACCTTGCAACTTTCCCCCTGCTTTTGGCAATAAATCCTTTTACTTTCAAATCCCTGGAGCCCCCATACACAAAACCAGACTCCTCAAACCATGCAGAGAGGGTTGGAAGGGGAAAGAAAAATGCCTTTTACTCTCAGTCCATCAGTTTGGTTTTTTTTTTCTATTTTAAAATATTGCAGTGTCTTTTTATCCATTATCATAATAGTCTGCTAGTCTCCACTTCAGAAAGAAAACACTTAAATCAGTGGAATTTAGCCCCTTAAGATACTCAGCCACCTGGTTGCATCTAAGACTCTGTCCCTTGTCCAGACCAGCAGGCAACATTTTTAAGCCAACGTCAACAGAAGCAGGATGCATGAAACAGTCATAACCTTGTGTTTGTCCCTATTTTATTCCAAACTTTAAGAAGAAATAAGACAGAATAGTGACAAGCTCTACGCATTAAGACTGTAACTTCTTATATATCAATAATCACATAAGAAAACTAATACTATTAGTATTAAAACAATTCTAATTGGAGGCAGAAAACTTGAGGTCCAAACCATGACATGTTGATTTTATGTCAGTACAATACTTCATGGAAAGAATGCACTGTGAGCAAAGCATCACATAGTGGGGCCCTGTGGAAAAGAGCTATGCATCATTACTGAAAGGAGAATGAAGAAATGCCATGGATACTGTTTTCAATTTTGATCGCGTCATTAGAGAAGGACTGAAAAACAACATGAGTATAAAAGGTCTGTAGAACAACAATAACGAGGTAGTGAAGAGTGAGTGGGCTGTATATTCTCTGAAAGCAGAGATTAAGATTTTAGGAGAATTTAGACCAAGAAACAGAAAAAAAAATATATATAGTAAAAGTAAACCATGTGTTTTAGTATATTTATTTCTATAAAATAGGCACTGAATGTTAGTCTGACATTTAAAAACAACATTTCTAAAACTGTCACTGTTATTCTTGTAAGAGATAATTAACCCAAGGAACTCACTTCCACGTAATATTTAGCAACAATTCCAGTGTAAGCCTAAAATCAGATTAACCTTTTGCAAGACTCAGCATTCCACAGAACTAAAAACTATCTATCTTTTTGCACTAGAACATCAGCTGGTCACCAAATAGCGGCAGGGCAAAAGTTCTCATCCATCAAGGGCAGGAAATAAAGTGTTTTACTTTAGCTAAATATTCTGTTATCCACTGAAAACCAAGTATGACAGTAGAATAGTGTTTTTTTGTTCACCTAGATGATTTTTCTGTTACTACGCTTTACAACTTGCAATCCCTACCAGCTCAGCTGAGATCTGAATGCCAAACTGGATTCTCTTGAGGTATGCGATTTGGCGTCTTCAGTGGATAATGAAGTTTCTACCCTAATGGAATGTATCAATAAGAGTAGCCAACTTACACTGCATGGGTAAGCACAGTTCAGAAGCTCACATGCAGAGGCATAGACCATCAGATTAGCAGCAAGGCTAGAGAGTATATGGTCTTTCCTGGGACAAAGAGTCAACACAAGCTACTGCAGCAAATACTGCTTTATTCCCTGAGACTCAGCTGCAGGCCTGACCTTATACAATGAAGAGATAAAAAGCCATTGCCCCTTTCCTTTACAAATTACTCCTTGAACTCCCCTTTTCTTCTTACTTCCGGCAGGTGCAATTCAAGCGCTTAATGGCCATAAGATTTGGCTGTATTGCCCACAGGTCAGGGAAGATTTCCAAACACTGGTCATTGTCTATACTAACATTAAGCTACAAGTCACGATTACAATTCAGCACATTTTCTCAAATGGCTTTATTGCAAAAAAAAACCCCAAAACCCAAAACCAACAAAATAAAACAAAAAAACAAACCCAAAACAGCACAAAAACCCAGTTGTATTATTCTGGTTTGAGGAAAAGACAAGATCACAATAGACTATTTCAGTGAGTGGGAAGAGGGTTATGTACTATTGTTCCTTATTTCTTGAGTTTAAAGAAGGAGGGGAAAGGGAGCGTTGAGGAGATCTGAAAATGAATGTTCAAAGTACCTCTCTTTTCAAGGAATATTAGGAGACATTGAACCTGTGCCTTTTAGAGGTAGACTTGTAAGCAATTTTTATTATTATTACTACTACTACTACTACTGTTTATTATTATTATTATTATTTATTATGGGGTTGTCCTTGCCACATGAAAATAAAAGCTATTTATCAAAAGCATGTGCTTACTGTTGAGGTAATGTAGAATATACAGATTGTATTATTTATCTGCTTTAAATATTTGAAGTTTTTCTTATTCAAGTGAGAAGCATAATCACAGTGCGGTTTTTCCAGATTTGAGGGATAAAAGTGAAAGGAAGTCTAGATCTGAGTTCTCACCTTTCTAATGGACATAGAAAAGAACACTCTATTCCTGAGCATCCCTAGGAAATCACTACAGCTTCAAGCTGCCAGACTATATACCTTTCTAACTGTAGTGAACTGATATACACTTCCATTGAGCAGAGAAGTCAGGCACTGAATTAATACTTTATTAATTCCCTGTGTTCTGGGAAAAAAGAAAATATTTCTTCTACCCTAGAGAAAACAGTAGAATTCAATCATAAATGAAGAGCAAAGAAAAAAGTGGTTATCAGCATTAAGATTTCTGCATACTCAGACATCATGCATAAGGTGGGTCACAATGAGCAAGCTATAAACTCTTGCACAGTCCAGCCTCCAAGCTTCTGCTTCACACATTGCTGAAGCATGACATTTTAGTAACATTTCTTGTGTTCTATGATTTAACTGTATTGGAGTTTGCAGCTTAACACAAAACCTATCATACTTCTAGTCTTATACAAAGATGCTTTTTCAGTTATGTCAGTAAATAATAATCCACAATGAAGAGACATGTAAGAAACCCCTGTGCTATTTAGGCTGTTATGACTAATCTTAAACACAGAATATCACTGACCTATTGCCACATTAGTTCTGTTTGAAATCCTGAGCTGTCAAAAAAACATTACTTCTGCCATAGAAAATTAGTTTCATTAGGAAAGCTAATGATGAGGCCTATGGATCCTGTTCTCTCTTCTCTGAATCAGATAGTTTAATTAATACCACATCAGTAATAGGCAAAAGCTGTCACAGTCTAAGGAGAGATCTGCAAAACCTAAGCTGGTCATTAAGAAGGTTGGTAACATTTTCAATTTCACTTCTTGCCTCCAAATTCCTACTGTTTTTAAGGCACACCAAAACAGAACTGAATATACAGTCAAAGTTTTGTCCAAAGTACACTTCACAGTCATTGAATTTATTCTTTCTGTTTTCTCTCATCTGCTTTGAGAAAAGGCTGTCAGCTTCTGGTGGCAAGGAACAGGCAAGAAATCCCGTCCTTAGGAGGGCACAGCTGCAGGAAACCAAATAACTGTCAGGAGGACTTTTGTTCAGTAACTCTCCTCTGATGGCACAGAATCCATGGAGATCAAAAAAATGTTGAAGTGCATTTGGTTGTCTGTATCATTTCAGGCTCTTTTTCTCAGGGAAAGGGTTCCTTATAAGAAGAAGATAACAATTCCGTGTTAGCAAACTCAATGGATACCACAGTTATTCACAGGCATCATATAGAATCAATGAAAGAAAACACATCAGAGAATTAAAAGATTTCAGGTGCAACAAAGACAGTGATTCATATGTGGTTTTGCCAGCATTTGATTGATAATAACTATTGATGGATCCTTACTTCTAAACAGAAGTTGCTGGTGAAGTCTTAAAAATGAAGCATGATCCTTGGTCAGCTGTAACACAAACAACCTTCTTTTTCCTCAGCGGGACAAATTTTAATTAAAGCCCCTTCCAAATCAGGTTTTTTGTATTTTCTAGATTGCCCATGTAGGGACTTCATGGCATTACTCATTACTTGACAGCTGGAGACTTCCTCCAGTTCCTTAGGCTGCATTGTTATGTTTAATACACATCTGGAGACCTTACATCATTACTGTTAACACATCTTCAGAGAACACAGAACCACACCTCTGTGATTACCATTTTTTCATGGTTTTTAACTTTGAAGCCTTTCTGCTTTTTAATTTAAAATCTTACTAGCCTTCAGAAGAAAGGAATCCTTATTTCTTGATTTTTAGCAATAGAAGCAAGCTGTCTCAGCTGGTGTATACAATTCTAGCACTAGAAAATCCTGCTTAATCACACCAGTGAGCACAGAAAAATGTCTTCAACCTAAAAAGGCTCAAACTGAGATCAGCTCCCTAAACCGACAACAATATTAGATAGGTAAGAGAAAGCGTAGACTAATGAATTTGAATAACTGCTATAAAAATTTTTTTAAACTGATAATGGGTTCACATACCCATAAAAGTGGTATCAATTTTCACTGAAATGCAGTCTCAGATATACCAGGGTGTAAAAGCCATAGTAAGAGATGTGTAATGCATAAATTGTACATTTAGCCTCCATTTAAAGTAATACTTAATTTGTTTTCCCTAATGATTTTAAACATGCAACTGATTAATTTCAGTGGCATTGTAGAAAATTGAAAGTAGAATCGCTTCAGGTATAAAGTGTGGTTACTTCATTGGCCTACTTAGCTAAATAGTAAATTTAAAGATTGTTGGTTAGGTATAAAACTTGATTTGACACATCCCTATAGGTATTGTTATTTGAAATTTGGTTGCATTTGACACCACTGAACTGGATTCATCTCTCTTGTGTTCAAAGACAGCTTCCTTCATCACGTGCTGGGAATTTGCTTTTCAAAATTTCAATTTCCATCCATTTTGGGAACTGGATTTAACCTAGGATCTTAGACTTTTTAGCTTTAACACTTAGGAAATGTTATCAATGAACTTCTTAAAGTTTGACCTTATTAGTGGGTCCGTTCAGTATGTCAAGGGTCTCTTATGACATCGGAATGGCATCACAGTGCTCCTTACTGTGTAGTTATCAAGTCACATAGTTAAATATAGATGGGGAGTCTTAAACTTATTTTTCTTTGAATATCTGTCCCAAGGAAACTTTCCTGGCTATGCTCAAGGCTCATCATAAGCTTGAAAATAGTTCCTGTTTTGTTTGCTTTTTTGTTTTCAACTGAGTTGTTTTAAAGCAACAGATGTTGAATGATGATGGTGAGGCAGGAACAGGTTACCCAAGGAAGCTGTGAATGCTCCTTCCCTGGCAGTGTTTAAGGCCAGGCTGGACAGGGCCCTGCCTAGTGTGAGACACCCCTGCCCATGGCAGGGGGGTTGGAACTAAGTGATATTAAGGTCCTTTCTAACCCAAACTGTTCTATGATTCTATGGTTCTATGATTTTACGATTCTATGATTTGATGATTCTATGATTTGATGAATGAAAGCTCTTTTCTTCATATAGTAGGCCAGTCAATAAGGATGTCATTCCAAGAATGGGAATCTATATCCTTTTTCTACCTGAAAAAATTCAAATCTATATCTCTCCTTTTTACCATAGAGCAGCGTAAGGACAGTGGCATGGAATATTGCAGGACATGCAAATACTTCTTGATGCTTAAGTGTTTTACAGAAGAGAATTCAAGATTATTTGAGCCAAACCCCAGAGAACAACTGATTCCCTTTATTCCTGAGCAAGTCTTTACCTTGAAAGTAAAGAGATTATAGGTACTTTTAGCAATGTGTTCCTATTCTACACAAAATCATCTCTAGAAAATATAGAGAAATGGTCATGAAAGGATAAAGAGAAACTTTCATCACTCCATCTGAAAAGACTCATGCTTCCTCCCTCCATTCTGTTGCCATTGAATTCACTTATGTCCAGTAATACAGCTTTAAAAGGAGGAATTAAAAATAACTCTTCCAAAATATCCTCTTTGTTAGTGTTTACAAAACTCCCTGGTGAGATATATGGCTTTGTATCCTCTTGATCTGAGGAAAGATTTTCTCTAGGCTATTTTAAAGATGCTGGAAAGGTTACTCTATTCTTTAGCTTTAAAGAATTGTTCATCACTATGTTCTGCCTTGAGATTAACCCATTGGGGGAGCATAAAAAGCATTTTGTGTGCAGCCACTATGTCAAGCTCCTTGGATAACAAGATGACTGTCTAGGTGCCTGGATACAGAGATATATGCTCCATTGCTCATCTCTGTCATATCTGAGATCTTCAAATAAAATACTCTGTCACTTATGAAGTTTTAGAATACACTGTCAATTAAAGAAGAGCAGACAACTGCTGAACTGGTGTGTTTAGGACTGTAACATAGGATTCAGATATCTACATTTTAGCTATGTGTCACTTTAGAGATGCATGTTCCTTTTTCACTGGAAAAAGGAGCTGTGCTCTTCACTTTAAGTATCCATCAGAGGCAATAGAAACTTGATAGAAACTTTCTCTGCTGCTGCCTAGCACAATCCACCTTCTGCCTGTACAGTTACGTGTTGCTCAAATGTCCTCTGAACTTAGTTTTGGGGTTTTATTTTACCTTCCCTGATTATCATCATTATTCTAAATTGTCTGGTTCACATGAATGAGAAACTTCTTGGCATTTTATTTTAAGATTGTACAGCATCACAAAAACACACTGTAGCTTCTGTCTGCCTTCTTAATGTGTGATGTATAGTGGTATTTTTTAAGAGAATACATTACAAAACTTAGTTACAGTTTCATCATTCACTATTT
The DNA here is from genome assembly GCA_009867235.2 of Psittacus erithacus. Lineage (NCBI taxonomy): Eukaryota > Metazoa > Chordata > Aves > Psittaciformes > Psittacidae > Psittacus > Psittacus erithacus. The sequence goes on along the minus strand of WYDI02009350.1, from coordinate 6,518 downwards.
TCCAGATGGAATATAAAATAATTTTTCTAAACTATGAAGCTTTATTTATTATTTTGGCACTCCATTGCTCCCTGTATGGGAATTGACTCCTTAATTCTAACACCTCCCACTGGTACTTTCTGATTACTAGTTGTTAGGGTGTTATCATAGCAAGCTGATAAAATCAATGAAAAGCCCTTTACTCCCTTGAAAACTCTAACCTCTAATGCTTTAACATGTTGGTTTGGGTTGCCATTTTTTTGGGGGGGGAGAGTTAAGGGAAAGAGGGAAAGAAGGAGCGTTGTTTTGTTAAAAACTCATTAGAGTTACAAGTTTCATAATGGAAGACAGCAGTTACAATTCACAAAAAAGATATTTGGGGCTGAACATTAGATAACATCTGGAAAGGCTACTCATTCAATGCTTTACCTTGATGCCACAGGGTACTTCCTCAGAAGTATGCTTTTGCTCAGTCCCAGGCAACCACTGGCTTGGAGTTGGTCAGAGGAGCAATGGTATGAAGCCCTGATTTTTCCTTGGACTCTTGTGGGTTTGTTTCATACTCAGTCAGATGAGCCATACACGAACTGAAAAGTGTAGATTTTCAAAAGACATCATCATCCAGTTTTGGTTGCTTAGGCAACACAGCTTTGGTATAATCTCTCTAGATGCTCAGTTTCTCTAATTTTTGTTTGCTTGGTTTCTCCAAACCACAAAATATCTGCTTCAGGGAATGCCTCTTTAAAGGTATAAGCAGCTAAATGTTCTCTCTCACACATATTCCCTGCTAGGCATTCCTCTGTTCAACTTTTCCAACTAAAAGATATACATATATATAATGAAAAGTTCAATGATTAGTATTTGTCCTAAGGAGACGCAGGAGATGGGTTGAAATGCATTCTCTTCTCTGCCTAATGGGCATAAGAAGTTGTATTTCCTTTTTTTCTTTTTTCCTTTTTCCTTTTTCACAGAAGAATTTTCCAAATAAAATTTATCTTTAGTGTGGTAGTCCATTTATCATATCTGTCTACACTGTTTTGCTTTTCTGAATATTTATTAGGCAAAAAGCTGCATATGGCAAGTTGGTAGAGCACTCATATAGTATGGGTGAGATGTGGCTTTCTATTATGGTTTCTTCTTCATATTGTGTTATTCTGCTATATCTAGTTAAACAACAGTTTAGTCTTTTTCTTTTCATATAAGAATGAAACTATGCATACTAATAAATTAAGAAAACAAGCTTTCTATTCATTCATCAAACCATTGTGGAACCAGAACTGAATTTGTTAGGCATCCTGAAACCTTTTCTACTTCTCACTGATTTCTTTGTTTGATATAACCAGCTCTTTATATATATTTGGTCAAGCAGTATGAGAAATTATTAACAATATTTATGGTTAACCTCTCTTGTAAAATATGAAGCATAGTAACAGATTGATAATGATAATAATTATATAAATAGGATGGTGTCGGTTGGTATGTCCATAGTTATGTGTCTATTTTTATATTTAGCAAATACATATTAAATAAATACTGAAAATAAATAAAAAGAAAAAAATGCTGTCAAACAATGCTTATGTGTTTGGAGAAGTATCTCTAAAGTATGACACTCTTGCACTAATTGCACAATGATTCAAATAATGTGATAACAAAAATAGTTTGTGTTTAATTCCCTCTGCTGAACTGCAGATCTTCCATAACACGGACCAAAGTTCCGATAAAAGAATAAAACAAGTAACAGTTGATATGCACAGTGCTATACTGTAATAATTCAATTATTTCCCATAGTGCAGAAATGGCATGCAATTTCCACGCCTGTGACTCCAGAGAGATGTTATTTGCACAGTTTGGATCTGAATGCCTAGTTAAATTTTGCTATAGTGCCTCAGGTCAGATTTATGTTAAATTTCTCTTTTTATAAAGTCCGTGGTCACATATTATTTTCTGGTGTGCTGGTTACATACACTGCTCTCTTGCTTGGCAGGAAATCTGCCTTGATGATCAACTTCTACATCTTTGTGGTTAGTAGCCATGCCATAGAGGCAACACCTGCAGTGAGAAGTGCCAGCTCCGCAGTGGGGGGAACGAGAAAGGTGGGGACTCTGTTTTCCCCACAGCATTTCATCTGCCTTTCACAATGTAGCTCTGCTAGTAGACTCTAGGAAAAAAACTTCAGTTTTTTTACTTCAGTTGTACAGTAAGGAGATCAGTGGCCAGTGACTGAGAGGTGGGATTTTATATCTTTGTCATCAGACGCTAATGCGCTTGCAACACGGAAGAAATGATTTTGATATGTATCAGGAATCAGAGTCCTAATAAACAGAGGTATTTTTTAAATGAAAAAATGGCAGTCTTGTCTGATGCTTAGGGCCATACAAGCACTGACAAATTGATTGTGGTATAAAGGATTTCTATGGCTTTGCAGAAGTCAGATTGATTTTTTTTTCTTTTTATTGGATCTAACATTAGTTGATTGCCTTTTACATGTTCTACATTTGCATTTACAACTATGTCAAACTACCTGTCTAAATCCAAAATGTTATTGACCTCAGCTGTGCAAAGCAGTCAGAATCATCCCTCATATTTCTCTATTTCCCTACATAATATTTTCGTGAGCCTGTGCACAAAGATATAGGCTGTATGTGAAAAGAAATAAAGATATTCTATTTTATTCTCTGCTCTCACTTTTTTTACTTGAATTTTATTACATTTTTGATTTAAACAAATATTCCAGGATTTGCTGAATAATGGTTTATTGTTTGCCTTTGGCAAATGTGAAATTTCCAGTTGTCTACAGCTATGAGACATCTCCTTTAAAAAGCCATCTTCTCTGAGATGGTGGCAAAGTGCAACACCCACGGGAATTCTGGATCACTTTATAACACACACATTGGTGTGTGACCAGCTGTAGCACAATAATATACTATATGTACCCCAGAAGTATCACAGAATTAATGCAATTCCAGAAACTTTAAGAAATTCAAAGAAAAAAATAAAAAAGTAGCTGGCTATTTTGCATCCTGCTATGGATAGTCCTGCAAATAATAAATGAACAGTGCCCCCAAAAGAAAACTAGAGAGTTTCTTAACATGCATGAAATTCATTCCGCTTCAAAACTATAACTTTCTTTTAATTCTGAAACTAAACTGACTGGAAACAAAATTAACCTGCTAGGAGGAAAAAAAATAATTCTCACTGTTATGTTCCACATTAGTGGGATGAATCACTTAAAGTAAAATGTACAAAGGTTCATGGAAATAATCTCAGGAAACCCTTTATCTTTTGGAACAGAAAGTGATCAAATGCAGCAAAGAGTTTGACTTTAAAGGTCACAGGAATACAAAGGAATAAAAATGCCCAGTAGAATATGTCCTCTTCCATATTCTTAGGGCAGCACCCAGCATCCTTTTGCTCATCTCTCTCACAGGTCTACTTTCCTCCTCACTACACTTAACATTCTTCATTATGTAGCTTTAGAAAGAGATATTCTTGTCTGGATCACATAATTTCTGTCTTCACCCAGGATCGCTTCTCTCCAGCCCCACCTTTGGATGGCTTTATTCTATTTAATGCTTATAATGTTCATTCTACTCCACTGACTTTTGTACAGACTATTTTCTGCCAAAAGCCGAAAGTGACAAGTCATAACATTTGAAATCAACAGCCAGTCTTTCTAATGCATGCCACATACTTTTGCTGCAAAACCAGAGAGACTATTTCACTGAAGAGACAAGTGAAGGGAGACTTCAGCGTTAATTGCTTGGAAAACTGTAAGACATTTCCTGTCTATGACTCCATGGCTGAAGAGACAAGTATTATCTGAAGGATTTTTACGTTTGGTTTGGTTTGGTTTGTTTTTTTTTTCTTTCTATCCTCACTATTTCTGAAAGTCTCCACTTGTCATCATCTGCTTTTTGATATTATGTTTCTATATCAAGTCATTTAAAGGTTGAAGACATAGCTTGAGATATTTAATTTATTCATTCTGTTCTATATAAATGTTTTTAAGTGTTGTCTAGGTGTTCCTAGTGCTCTTATCTACTAAAAAAATCAAAACATGACAAGTGAAGACATAAAATTTAATACAATCCATCAGCAGTGAGTCACACTATTTGAAGATTTAATTCTCCCCTCCCCCTGGTAACCTAATTTTAAATACATTTGGGAAAATGACATGTGCAGTGTGTTCTCAATGTCTATAGATTTGTCCTAATTCAGTTCAGGTGGGGATTGATTCTAAAAGACCCTACAGAAAATTTGCGCACCTCTCTCACTTAATCTCATTTCAACTGTGCCAGTACAGTGAAGAATGAGAGGTGGTTTTCAGCAGGTAGGGTTCATCCTTTTGGACATTTTCATCTTAATCACTAGATTACATAATTTTCTCTTAGTTCCCACCTAGAAATGTAACACAAAAATCTAGCAATGGAAAGATTACTGGCTGTGCATGGGCCTAATTTGCATACATTATCATTAACACAGTCTTTATAGTAATAAAGACAACTGCTATATTTAAAATATTGTCTGAAATACTTCTTATTGTGAAGGCAAGAGCTAAAGATTCTTGAGCTGCCAGGCAATGGAAGCAGTAACTTTGCATGCATTGCCCTAGAAATGCAGGTATGGTCTAGAATGAAGGCAACATGTTGCGCAAAGATGTACCCCTAAGTCATGTTCAAGTTTGTACTTGGGTGAAGAAAGATATTATATTGTATCTGTGTATTACTAGTTTCAAGACAGCAAAATGAAAAACGAGGCTTTTAAAATATCTTACAATTTTATCACCACACATAGTGATAAAGTTAGGTTACAGGGGTTAGGTGATAAAGTTAGGGTGGGTAACCTACTTTCCAATAAAATCCACATCTTCAACAGTTGTTGCATTGATATATGTGAATGCATCAGCTTAAGTCAGTATGGGTGAGAGCTCTTCACTTTGGATTGGTGCTATGTGTAGATGAGTCAGATTCCTCTCCGTCAGGCTTCATCGAGCCCAAGTAAATATGCAGTATAGTTTATTAAACTGAAATAACAATTTGCAAAGGTAAACAGAAAGGAAGAATACAATTATCTGAGAAGTCATGGTCTGCAGAGAAAGGGCCCTTAATGATCCAGGAACAGCTTTTAAGGAATCCATCTAAGATGATGAAGAAAAGCAAGTTCTTACAGGCTGCATGTATTACGTAGGCAAGATTTTGGTTGTTGCTGGGGGAGGGAGTGCTGCAGGAGTGTCCTCTGTGAGAAACTAGGGCTGCCCTTTGCTAAGCACAGCTGGTTCTGCAAAGAACTTGCTGCTGACCATGGCTGAGCCCATCAGCCAAGTTTATGACATTGATGTGAAAGCATATATAAGAAAAGGCAGAAAAATGCCAGACAGGAAGAGAAGGACAAGAAAATAACAACAAAAAACATTAAAAAAAAAAAAAAAAAAAAAAAAAAACCACACACACACACAAAAAAAATAAAAGACGTGAGGAAAAAATAGAGGGGGCACCAAGGTCAGAGAAGAAGGAAGAAGAGCAGAAAGGTCAGTCTGCAGTGAAGGAGTGAAGTTAAACATGGTAGAAGGCAGAGTACAGGTGTTTTAGTGTTTGTCTTTCAGTTTCCAACAATCTGTATGTATTTTAATTGGCAACAAATTAATTTTCCTCAAGTAAGTCTGTTTTACCTGCAACAGTAATTGGTAAGCAATCTCCCTGTCTCTATCTGAATCCACTAGCTTTCTCAACCTTTCATTTCCCCCTGTCATGCTGAGGAAGAGAAGTCAGTGAGTGGCTGACTAGGTATTTGGCTGTTAACAGATGCTAAGGCACTATGCATATATATGTATGCACATATGTATATATAACCCTCAACTTTAAAACCTCTAAAGGAGTTTTAATTTTACTTTGGAAACATTTTCTGGATCTTCACATTGAAAAAGGTGATGTCATTTAGGAGTTATGAGAAATAATTCAAGCTTATTCTATCAAAACTTAGCCATCTTTGGTCTCTAGAAAATGTCGGAGCTCCACAGGCCTTGCTTGTTGTGCCTAGCCTAGTGAATTTTCTGTCAGAGGTAATTAGTTAATATCCTGCTGGAAAGATATAGTCTGCTTTGCAAATAATATTCCAGTATTTCCTGCAGAGAAGCTTCAATTCCTCTGTTACACTGCATGGGATTTCCTAGCTTCTGCTATAGTCCTTCTCTCTAGCTTTTGGCGTGGTTAGTGGTACCTTTCAGGTCTTCCTAGCCTTTTCAGTTTCTTGCCTGACATGCAGAGCTTTTTTTCTTATGTGTGCTCCAGTTCGGTCAAGTTCATTTTCTGTCATCTACTTCACAGAATGACAACATAAAAAAAGTAACTAATTTGTCTTTAAAACTCAGTTTTTGCTCAGCAAATAATGATACATTGAAATTCTAAATGTATCATTATTGCATGCCCTCTTTGTGTCCTTGTTTTAATCTGAACTCTGAATTATATGGGTAAAAATGTATTGACTTGAATTGGGGATAATTGCACTCCTTAAATACTTTTTTTTAAGTTATAAGTGCTTCC
>WYDI02009346.1:0-44109 GCA_009867235.2 Psittacus erithacus | reverse complement strand
AACCAAACATCAAAAACACAGCACTGCACCAGCTACTAAGAAGGAGAAAAATGACTGCTACTGCTGAACCCAGGACAGTGGGTGATATGCAAATGTCCTGTAGGTGTACTGCTGCCTCTTCCTCTGTGTGAGGCAAGGAAACTGATAACATGGTGATATCTTCAGTGATTACCATGTTATCAGTTATTAAGTTATAACTAAGAGTTATAAAGCTCTGCATCAGCTTTCTGGATCATATTGCCCCCCTGATGTTTTACCCAAGGTGAGTAAGCTGGTGGGGCAGTGTTTCTGTGCTGAGTGGCCCCTGCTTGGAAATCCCTGTCCTGAAGTCCTGATTGAATGGGTCCTACTCACACAGGAAACCTGGATTTAATCACTTTTTGCTTTCCAAAGTGTGTCTCAAATTCTAAGGAATTTGAGACTATGGGCTGAAGTTACTGAAATGTCAGCCAGAGGGCTGTTTGCTATTATGAAAAGAAGATGAATTATTTTTCCTAATAATTTCAGTCTGCATCAGATTTCATTCCTTGAAATTCTTCTAATATCCACTTGACTTCACACAAAATAACTATTAAAATAGCCTTCTTGCTGGTTTTAAGATTGGTTCTTAGTCTAAACTTCAGCCAGTTTAACAAATTTAGGTTTAATTGTTCTTAAAATCCAACTTTGGTAACTGTGATGAGTCTATTTTCTAGGTGCTTGCACAGATGCCTTGAACAACACCTGTAAAAAGGAAAATTCCTGTTCTGACTAGTCTGTTGCAGCAGAATACTAACAGACAGAATCCAAGATTATAGGAATTTGTGCTAATTGCTTGCATAAGTTTATTTGCTTTTGAATAATACTCATTTTAATTCTTTTTTGAAACCAGAACATGTCCTGCCAAGCCATGCTTTGGTTGTTTGGTTTTTTTCTTTTCTTTTCCTCACCCTGTAATTGAATTGTTCCATAATTGCAGCTTTTTGAATCTGAAACGCAAATTAGAAGAACTAGAAGGGGAAGGAATGTGGGAGAAGACATGAATAAAGCAATGTGATGAATTCCGTGTTCACCTCTCTGTGCAAATTAGAAGGATTTATACTTTAATTTCTTCCTTGAAATATAGCATATCTCATTTTAGCATAAGATCAAAAGACTCCGGTTATATTTTTCAGTGAAGAAAGGTTGCAAAGAGCATTCATGCTCCTCTGGCTGTAAACCTGTTTCTCCAAATATTTATTTTTATATCTATATTACTTTGAGTATTTAACATCATAGACACAAATCTTTTTTCAAGTGTTAGAGAGCCACTGTCTGCAACTGATGTTACTCTATTTGCTGCTGTTTATAGTAGGTATTTTATTTGTCGATACATGGGATATCTGACCTGTCAGGTTCTCCATGTAAAGCCAGCAAATCTGCCATGTCCTCAAGATCTGGTGACCCATAGATAGCAGCTCACCTGAGCAGAAACCTCCTCCCATCATAATCTTTATATATTTAATCTTGTCTCAGTTTCCTGGTAATGTAATTTAAAATGAACTGCACTGCTCTGTATTTCATCAGCTGTTGCTCCATGATTCTCTTCCTTCTTTATGGCCCATGTATATACATGGTAAAGATCTCACAGCCCAGAAGCAGCTGCTAATGAGACCAGCTCAAGTGTCTTTACTTTGTCTAGAAACACCACTGAGAAAACAATGTTGAGCAGTATTCCTATTGTTTTGATAAGTTCCTGATAAAATTACAGGAAATTAATATGCTCCTCACTGACTTGTGGAAATTGATTTTGAAGGAAGTCTAGTGATAAATGGAGAGATTATTTTCTTCTCAAAACTTTGACTCAGGGCTGTCTCTGGGTGTCACAGAAAGTGGCAGTTTCACTACAGCTGCCTTATTCTTCCTTTGGTTTCAGCGTGAAATCTGTAATGCCAAATGTCATCCACATTTGTAGAGCATAGATATCTGGGATCAAATTTTGATTCACCTGCTGCTAACCTTTTAAATTATAGAACACTTTTAAAAGTGGATTTTTTTCTTTTAAAATATATATATGTTTCTACCATCACTATATGATGTCTGTATTGGTTATCAATAACATCTTGAGCATATAGCAAGTAAAATTTTCAAATTTGCTTCCTTGGTAGCACATTTCTTGTCTGCTTCAATGAAAATGATGGAAATTTGTTGCAAGTACTTACTTGAAAACTGAATAGTTATTAGTGGCTTCTCTACTAGACTAAGATTGGAAGTCTTTAATAGAAGAAATTGAGAATCATCTTACTTTACCAATAATTGTTCTAAAATTGTCTAAAAGACTATTGATATGATTCAGTATGGCATTTCCTAATGCATTCTACAGAAACATATCCTTCATTTCATTGTTTTACCTGGTAAATGCAGAGAATAATATTTTCTTTTTTAACTCTCCTAAGTTAAAATCTTTTCTCTTGAATCAACTTTCTGGCAAGTTTTCCATGATAGGGATTCCCCTAGGCTGAGTACGTGTGAATTCACATACTGAGTATGCATTCACGCATTGAGTATGAATTATGCTCAGTAATCAGCAGAAACAAACACTGTCTCTTGATTTTTATTTCATATTTTACTTTTGATTGCTTAAGCATTTTGGATGGACTCACTCTGACCTTATTCATAAGAGGAGGTTAATCCTGACCAACTGCTGCTGAAGCACTGTGGTTGTTGATTCTGCTCAATAATTAAGGCAGTGGGAAATAGGGGATGAGAAAATCTTATTTCACTTAGGTGAAATGGTGTATAATAATCAAAATTACAGCATTTTTTCTTTCGGAGTTTATTCAGTTTTCCAGATGTTCTTAGTAAAGCCTTTTTTTTTGTTGTTCAAACTTATTAAAAAAAAATCCTTTGGGAAATTCAGTTCCCGGTATCAGGCCAATTTTTTTTTTTTTGTGGAGTAATGAAGATAGTGTTCAGATTTCCTTGTCAAGTTCTGCCAATACTTTATTCAAGTTTTAAAACATTTATTATTATTATTCTTTTGCTAGCCATAATTCTTCATGAACCAAAACCTCTTCTCTGTTTTCTGTAAAAATCTCAGAGAAATTTTCTTTGCGTCTTGTTCCAGGTAGGGGGAAGTCTACACCAAAACAACCTAAAGCTGCTTTGAAAGGATACTGTAACAGGGGAAGATGTGCAAAAACACTTTATGTCTAGGAGACATGAGACTGAGGTTTTATGCCTCAAACACAGGCTTAATTGCTTAGTACATATATTCTTTTTTTATACCATGTGTGAATTTTGTGTTAAAATAGACTTTAAATGTCTTTTTGTCTTTATAATAGCAAAACATTTTCTTTAGTTTAGATTGTTTTGTTCTGCTTACTTTCAGGGTAGTATATGTTGCACAAAATTTTGGAATATAAGCCATAGCTCCATTTCAACTGAATTTTTATCAGATGTGAAAAGTTATATTTTATGACTTTCTCTTTTCATTTGTGTGGAGTTACATTGCTGTTATGCATTTCTGCGTAGTATGCATCTGGAAACAGATTCTGCTTTGTTAACAATGTTGATTCCAAATTGGTTGGAAATCTCTTTATAAAAAGGAAAAGAAAAATAAAGTCTCTATTGGAAAAGGCTGTAATTTTTAGAAGAATTACAAGAAAAATAAAATAACAAACTGAATAACCAATTGTTTAATTGCCACAGAAAAAAGTGGATTATTAAAAAAGAAACCCTTCAGAAGTATCAAAAAATTAGATTCCTTTAGACAAAATATTTGTGTGGGCACCTTAATTCTCCACTAATAAAAGAATTGGCTTATATGTTTGGAAATGCTTTGTAGAGCTAAGTGCAAACAGAAGAATTAAAAGATATGGTGATAAAGCTTGAACAGTAGTATCCTTGTGCTAACTCAATGTCTAAAAATGATGCTATTAATAAATAGCTTGACTGCATGAATTCCAATGATTTTAATTACAAATCTATTTTCTATTGGCTCCTTTCCTATAAACAGAAGCAGGTTAGAGCAGAGGAATTTTGTGTGCTGAATTAAAATCTGAAGCTGTTTATTTTTCAAAGGCAATATTTGCCCCAAAGGGTTTTCATTTTGCTATTTTTGGTTGCTTGCAGTTCATTTCAGGAGATAGACATTGCATTACAAAAGCAGTATTATTAGAAATACACCTTCATTTCTTAATTAATGTGTGCTTCAAGCTAGCATCAATGATAACAGTTTTATGAGTTTTTTCTCATGGAACAGAAGTAATTGTAATAGAAGAAGATTAAATCTTGGGCAGGTCATTTTGCAAAGGAGAAGTTACTTTCAGTAGTTTCCCCAGAAGAGCTTTTAAGTTCCATTAGGTTGAACTTCTGCTTTGAAAATACAGACAAGAAATTTTTTGATAGTGATTAAATTAATCAATGTTAAGGGAAGAGTGCTGCTTCCAGGTGGATATTTGGAGGGTAAATATAATGTAAGACCTTTCAGAGGAAAAATATACTTGAATGGCAAGTAGAGCAGGTACTCTTGAGGTCTCTGCAGGGAAAAAGAGCTAGAAATACTAGAAAATTGTATCAGGACGTGCTGTATGTCAGCTTTGACATTCTTTCCATAGTGTGATCTCTGTGGTCCTCCAGAATATTGGATCACTGTTACCAGAGAGCAAGAACAAGCCTGATGTTTTCCCATACACTTCAGGAGCAAGATTGAAGTTTTAAGTGTGGAAATGGGTTTTCTAGAAAAAAGATTAAGAAAATACACAGAATCATGGAATCATTGCATGACTTGGATTGGAAGGGACCTTTAAAGGTTATCTAGTCCAATCTCCCTTGAGATGAGCAGGGACATCTTCAACTACATCAGCTTGCTTAAAGCCCTGTCCAAGCTGGCCTTGAATATTTCTTGGGATGGGGCATCTACAACCTCTATACTAGATCTCATTTGCTTTACCATTCCCAACAAGGGCTAGGGACCCAGCCAGAGCTTCATTTTTTAATTCTAGTAGTTCAGTTTATCTGGTATAAAACGTAGGCAATTTCTAGACTCTCAGTTTATAAGCTACACGATTTTATTATCAAAACTCCAAATCATACTGAAAGTCTGTGTGGTCAACATCATTGCTGGGTACCGGACATCATAACTGACGTGTGATTAGTATGTAGCTGACTTTGTCTGATCTTTTTTATGTACTAATAAATAATAAATGCAGCTTTAAATAAACAGTGAATGCAGCTTTAATCCACAAAATAGGATTTTAGTGGAATAGCACTTTTTAAAGCAGATGGAAATAACTTATGGATTACTATGTCAGCCTGTATGTCAGTCACTCCCCTGAGAGCAGCCATCCTGTTTTCCTAGAAAAGTCCAGGGAAATGACCTGCTTGTTTTCTGAGGAGCTTGGTTTTGTTCACATCCACTGCTCCATCCTTGAATAAACCACTTCATGTCTTTGAAAAGTATGTTAAGGTTAAAGATATTTATTTTGCAGGCATTTTTCTACACTTAATACAAGTACCTTGTGGTCACTGAAAAGCATGGGCTGCTGAAGTGCTTGGATCATTGAATGTGCCGTCCGTATGGTGGCACTGGACTTTCAAAATTTCAACCTAGTTGTCTTAACTCTTTTGTTTTGTCTTTGAAGAATTATGGTGATAGTCACTAAGAAGATCATGTATTCCTTCACTATGAGTTTTTCCATTCCTGGTGTTTATGACAGCTCTTAAATTTCACCTAAACACAATTTCTTACGCCAATAGATGGAGCTGGAAGCTCGTTGCATTTCACCAAAACCAAATATTTGCAGGCCTATTAAATACAGCCCAATTCATAATCAGTAGCATATGCTCTGTGCCAATGCATGATTAAAGGTAAAAGATATTTCATGGTAAAATAAGGACCACAAAGAAACTGTCACTCATATGGGATAATGAATCACACAGGAAAAGCTGAAGTGTGGGAGAGAGTCTCTGGGTGCAAATATGGTGTTAACTAGAAAACTGAACTGTGACCTGAGGGTGGAAACACTAAGTTCTTATTCTCTTAGGCTTGTCTTTTGTGTGTGTTCTATTTCAGATGGGAATATGACTGAATCTTTATAGTTGTCTGTGTTTGATCATAAGGTTTCAGAGGAGTGGTATCCACATTAATAAATCTTGCAAATATTTGCATTTGAAAAATGTCATCCTCCACCTAGGGATACAACAAGCATTTTTGGAGTTTTCCTGTATTACATAGGCATGGACTTAAATGTCAAATCTCTGTAACACGTGCTCTAGCTTTTGGGTAGTTTCTGCTTCTAATGTGGCTCTGTGGTGAATTAGCTGGATTAAAGAAAAGCATAGTGCATGGTCCTTTTGTTACCATCTTTACATGGAATACGAAAAGTATAAACTCATGGTATAAAAGGTATAAATTCTCACTTCACATAATGCTTAATTATTCAGACATTTTGGAACAGCTCCTATAGGAATCTTGGATGGTCTGACAGGAGAATACCTGGGAGATGGCTGCTGCAAAGAGCAATAATCCTAGTAAGGAAGCTATTATAACCATAAATGCCAACTTAGAACTGATTTTTTTCCTCCAAAGTTAGCACATATTGGTGAAAAGACTGCTCTTGATAAGTCACTTTTCAGTTGGAACTGCTGGGGAAATTTAAACATTTTCCAGTTATTTATATGTTGGTATTTATGAATTTTTGTTGGACCTCTTGTCAAATATATACAAAGATAATTGAAGATTATGTTGTGTATGATAGTAAGCATGTCAGACTGTAAGCAGTCTTCTGTTCTTTACACTTGTGCACCAAATCTGGAAAATTTCAAAGTGTCACGGTACTACAGTAGCATCTATACTTCCGGCCATGCTTCCTGGCTTGAGGTGAATATTTCAAAATAAAAAGTGAACTTGACATGAACCTGAATTTTCAGACTGTGGAAAGGAACTTGAAAAGGCAGAAGAGAAACCATAGAATCATAGAACGTAGAGATATGTTTCAAAGAGCTGTTAAAAAAACCACACAAAGTCTTCTCATTGCTTTGGAGGAGCTGGTGACAGCCTAGACTGTCATGCAGCTCTGTCATGGGTTCCGTGAAACAAAAAGGGGTTGTGACAATTTGAGGTGCAAAGTCATGGGTTTCTTCAGCTGAACAATTGTCTACAAAAGTCACCATGTGTGATGAACTGTTACCCCCAGCATCCATGAATTAGGCAGGCCCCATCCACATTTTCTCTTCCCCAGGCTTGGGAGCCCATTCCTAGTAGCTTAAAAAAAAAAAAAAAAAAAAAAAAACCTCTGGAAATGCCTCCAAAATGAGAACATGTGAAAACTGAAGCCCAGCAAAACTTCATAGAAAGCAGACAGCAAGTCCCCTCCCTCGGCCACTTTTTCCAACATAATTGCATAAATAAGCCCGCTAAATCAGACAGCCAAGAGGCAGCAAGTTAAGTTTGTGTTTCCCATACTACAGCAGCTAATACATATTTAATCTCAATTAATATCTATTTAATCTACATGCTCCTTTTTCCTCCAAAAACACCATTTACACAAGCTGCTTGCTGGAGAAAAACTGGTAAAAATTATTCCTCCAGCTGCATTTTGAATGTCTGGAGACTAAAATAAATTTTTTTCCTAGAAAGCTCTTTTCTTGCCTTTGAAGGAAACAGAAATGCTGGAAAATTCCAAGGTTTTTTATGTTGTGACTTTGATGCATTGTTGGAAAGTGAGAGAAAGAGGCCAGTGAAGACTCCTGCCTCCAGTATGAGGAAAAGTTTCCTTATCAAACTCCTGACTCTGAATTACAGTGATTTTTCTGCCAAAGAAACCGAAGAACCTACAAAGTGGTCAACTATGGTCAGAAACGGTGAGTAGTGGCTGGGAGCCCTTCTCCTCTCCTGGCCTCAAAGTAAAAGGGCCTGATTGATGGCAGGGGCTGAAAAAAGCCCCAGACATTTAGTTGAAAAGGGAGTCTCTAAGCATGATGAAAGGGGAAATTACTGTTCTTTCTAGGGGCTGGTTGCGCTGGGAACATAAGTGGGAAAAGGTCTTTCAGGAGTTAGGGAATAATTGGGGAACTTCACCATATACAGACTGTGCCATTTCTGTCCCAGGAAAAGCTTGGCAACATGAGACTGAGCTCCATCACGATCCCAACACAAGGCACAGATATTGTAGGAAGTATGGTGGGGCCTTAGCCCCATTTGTATTATCTAGTACAAGACCAATTTTAATTTGATCTATAGACAACAAAACATGGTTTGAAGTAGTTCTTCACTTTCATGCATTTTAATGGCTTGGACCAAAACTTTTAATAGGACTGCTTTCTGGACTAGCAGTCTGGGGGGGATTCCACATCTTCACTTGCTACAGGAGAAAAGTGAAGATGATGATGATGAACATTTTGCACAGTGATGAAATTCTTGTGGAAAAGCACATCCGTTTTTGGTTTTTTTTTTTTTTTGGTCATAGTGAAAGGCAAATTGCATTTTCCAAATTGAATTGTAAACTGCTCCAGCAAATTAATGTTGCCATTTTCACCCCTTTAAATTCAATTTAAAATTTTTTAATGTTACACATCAAATTTTTTCAGCCAGCTTGTGAGGCCACGCACATAGCCTGCAATCTGGATGTTATTAGCTATGGATGTATAGGTATTAAAATACCAAGGAAAGCTGTTTCCCTTTTCAAGTTATGCTAAAATTCTAGAAAATTGCTTCTTGTGTATCTTTTTAAAGTCATCATAGCACAAAGGCTTCATTTGTCTTTGTTATGAGTTGCAGGCTTCACTAAGATGGTTGGGTTGAGCAGAATGCCACAGGAGACCCAGATGACTGAAATGTGAAGTGGAAATCCACAGCTTTAAGGAAGGTTTTTTGAGTTACAGAAACATGGTTCTTCTGCATAGAACTAAGTTCCCATTTTAGTGAGCTTCCTGACATCTCGTGGATACACAGTCCCACGCTGTGTAGTGCTGAAGAGTACTCAGTGACCTCTTTTCAGGGAAACTGTAAACACTAGTTTTGGCATAATAGATGAGTGGGCTGTATTTCAAGGGTGGCATGCCAGACTTTATTTTTCCTTTCTCAAATTAGAAGCTAAGCATGCTGCTGGAAACTCGGCAGAGACGGAGAGATGCTTCATCCTGAAGAGGTAAGATGCTTCCAGGTGCTTCATGGGTAGCACCTTGCTTCAGAGCAGGGCAATATCTCCCCAGCCCTGCTTCTTACAGATCCTGTATCAAGATAAAACCCATACTGCTCCTGACTTTAACTCAGCTCTGCCAAGTGATACTGAAAATGTGCTTTCAGTCTATTTTTGGTAGTCTGTATTGGGGATGCTGGTTCTGCCTTAGTGGTTGGTGAGCAGTATCTGCAGGCATGTGCGTGCCTGTGAAAAGCCTAGTGCTTAGATGTGGATTGAACGGCTTAGAAAAGAGACTTTCACTTCTCAGTCTTGATGCAGTGATGCTATCTTTGTAAGTGGATTTGCCTGAAGGACTTGCTGAGATGTGTGCAAGCAATGCACCCCAGCTAGGAAATAAAAGGGGTTATTCAATTTCCCTCGAGGACAGAAGAAAAGGGCATTAAAATAGCAATACAAATAAATCAGTGTTGACATGGCTGTATGCAATCAGGTGCTGTGCCTGCCTGAAGTGTCTCCATTCTTGATGTGAACCAGCCATGAGCTGCTTTGAAGCAGGAGTGATCTGCATTGATGATCAGCTGCACACAGCCCTTGTATGGCTGGAGAGAGTACGTTTTCAACAGGAAATAAGATCATCTTGCATCTGCTGTTTTGGCTTCAGTTCTTAAGGTTTTCTTTAAAGAGTTAGGCAAGATGAGTTGCATAACAAGGAAGTTTACTTTCTACTCACGCTAGCTTTCCCTCTGGACTTTCTTACTTTATGTAAGAGAGTGTTTATTTCGCCTCAACTTCAGTGTGATTCAGGAGTGGCGTTCTCGTTTAACAAAATGTGGGAAGGCTTTAAGAAAAAGGCTTCCTGCCTTCCTAGGAAATGGATACCAGATTCTGCAACTGTAATACTCAATACTGTAATATGCAATTTATCATGTTCCTGCTCATATCAGGGAAAGAAATATTCTATTCGTAGCTGCTCAGGAACAGTGAAATCAAGGAGCTCCACACCCCTTCAATGTACAGAACAGCATAAAGTATAAAGAAATAGGGAAGAAAGGTGGGCAAGAAGCCGAGAACTTTTTTTGAGCAAGGAGGGAAAACAGAGAAACTATTAACTTGCTATGTCACAAAATAGAAAACATTCATATATGCCTTCCTGTTTATTTGGGAGCATGAACAGTAGTGTATGGGGGCGTGAGCTGGAGTCTGAGACACATATACCACCTATGCACTCCTATGAGACACATGGGTCTTTGTTCATCCATGTTTATCACCTGGCTGGACCTCCAGCATCTGAAGCTGGTCCTTGAAATAGTTTTTACCATGTTGCATAGACACAGGAAGAGCAAATGCAGAATTAGGTCATGATAGCAACAAGTTCACTCTTTTGCTATAGAATCTTGACTAATCATATAGAAACAGGGATGTCTGAAACTTCCTATTTTGTTCCAGGGCTAGTTTTCTGGATTTAATGGATGAGTATGCAGGCTAAACTGGGGAAAGGTATCAGGAGATGAGACGGTTCAAGAGCTGGTGCAACCCAAGTGAGAGAAAGAGAGAGGATGAGGTGGAGATGATAGTTGCTGAAGCATGGAAGAGAAGGGAGAAGAGAGGGCAGGTAGAACATTCAAGCCAGAATTGATGGTGTCTGTGGAAAAATACACCTTCCCAAGAGCTGTGGTGCTACCTCTATAGCACAGTCTCTATTTAAAACCTTGTGAGGCTTGCATAGTTTGAGGCATTTCTTTTCCTAAAATGTTGTCCAGACGACTTATCTTCTGTGGCCGCCATATAAAAAGGGAGATATACTTTCATGCGATTTCTAGGAAACTGGGTTTTTGTCATCCTGAAGTTTCTGTCTTCTTCGATCAGTTTCCTCTACTTGGTAGAGTGTGAATGGTCTTCCAGAGAAGTTAAAAAAAATAAAGTTTAAAACTTCTCATCTCATTATCAGCCTTTTCAGGTTAACTGTTAATGCATGGCAGCTGCTAGTTTCTGTGCTTGCCATGGTCCTCCAGGACGCCTGTTTCCTGCAGGCAACCTAACCGGCAAAAACAGGATGGGTGGAATAAGATAAACTCCACGGGAGTTATTCAGTCTAAGCCTCAACTGCTAGGGGCTGTAGGCTGTTTTGAATACACAATCTCCCTGCTAAGACTGGTACAATGCTATTGATGTTTTTTCATTACCAGCTCTGAATTCTGTAATGCGGGCTATTCCCATCCTGGGGCAGAGCTGGAGACAGCAAAACATCTTCTCAATCATGTGCTCGGACTCCAGCCTGTGGTTTGAGGGAAAAGCCATTACCCATGCAGAGAAACCTGTGTGCACCCAGCCCAGAGACACCATGGCGTGCGTGGCTGTCACGCTGATACCCGCCTTTCCAAATACCATGGTGTGGCTGCAGGGATACAGGGAAGAGTACCTTCATAGTGAGATGATGATGTGCTGACTACATGGTGTGTGTACAAGTGGTTGCAGACCGCAAGTGTGGAAAGGCACAGTATTTGCAGTGGAGTTTTTATTTCTTGTGTTGAATTTCCAGTTTTATTTACCCCCTGAGGCCATGAGGTACTTAGGGTGGTATTTAGACCATCTCAATCTGGAAAATAACTACTGAGAAGGAATTTTTTTTTTCTCGTGGATACCTTCTCTCACTTTGCTGCCTCTGTTTCACTCATGTTCCCAAAAAGGACGTCCTTTGCATGTGATTCGTATCTCCCTGACAAATAATTGCATATTACGATTTCCAAATTTCAGCAAGGTAGCAGGCAAAAGAGGAAGAAATTGCATGGATTTAAACAGCAAACTTTACACAAAACATGATCTGAAAACAGCCTTCCTGGTGGCCTTATTTGCATTTTCACAGGCTTCTCCTTGTTCCTGGGGCTCTGAAGGGGGATGGCACAAGAAACACCTGACTGAGATGATGTTTGTCCAGCATAACATGGGAAACGCTGAAACCTGTTAGCAGATGGGTATTTTTCAATAAGATTTCTTGGTTGTTTCAGGTTGACCAGGAGGAACTGTGTAGGACTGATGAAGCCCTAGAAATGGGTCAAAATAAAGCAATGCATACTATTTCTTTGATACAGGAAATAAAGTGAAGAAACTGATACATGTGCTGGTTTCCACAAACCTGTTTCACACCTCTGCCATCCCTTTCCAGAAAAGAGTCATTTATGAATGAACTGTGATGACAGATGCCTTTTTTTCCCTCCTTATATTTCAGACAAGTGTCAGAAACATAAAAACCTACCTGTGACATCTATTTATATCCCCTGAAGTCTGACATTTTCCTTGCGCTGTACATAAAAAAGCTGCATCTACCTGCTCATCTGGTCCAAGAGGCCTAAAAAAAGCAGGGAGCCACAGGGAACCCACACTTCAGTGTAAGACACATAATTACAAGTGTGAGTGGCCTTGCACATCTCTACAAACTGTTTTGAAGTATATCCTGTGCTAAACTGGGTTGCCTATCCTCCCTTGCTCGATGCTTGTAAACTGTACCTCTTGTTCCCTGGCAGACTCACATTTTCTGTTTGGGAAAAAACATAAAATCATGTAATAAGATAGATAAATAAAATCCCCCTTCCCCCCCCTTCCCCTTTCCCCCCAGTGTTGGGCTGACTTCACAGTCTTGGCAGCTCATAACAACAATGGGCTGCTGAAGGGACATGTACATCAGCCAGGATGTCCGCTGTACAACCTTGTCCTGCTCCTAGGCACCGTCAGAAGTATCTGTCTTCAGCTGCTCTGCACTGGAGGACCTGCAGCAACGTTCTTGTCAGACACGCTTGGACAGTGGTGTCATGGAGCTCTGAAGTTTAATTATACCCTCTGATGCTTACCCTGCCTTCCCGCAGCTTTCGGGCAGGGCTTGCATCCCAGGCAGGGATGTGGTCAGCAGAGGGAGAGAAGCAACTGAAGGAAGCGGATATGTGGGAAGGAGGATTCCTGGGATTAGGGTGTCTTCCTGGAGCTTGCCTCTTCCCTGTGCCCCACCAGCCCTGTCCCTTTGATTGTGCTTGCTGCTGGCGAGGCTAAGGAAGCAGGGCTGGCATGTGTCACCCTTGGCACAGAGCGTTACAGGGAAGGGTATGGGCAGCCATAGCAAACTGTCAGGGTGCATCTGGCATCAGGGCAAGGCTACTAACAATCCCACCTCAAAACCCAGCTAAGTTATTACTGAAATATTGGTTTGTTAAAAGCTGCCTTGATTATTTTTTCTGTCTTTCTTTCTTTCTTTTTTTGTAATTTTTTTTTTTTTTCCTTTCAAATTGCATACTTTTTACATTTTTCCTCTGCGGGAAACATTTGTAAAGGAGAAAAAAAGTCGTTTTAGATAACTCTCATGTAAGACTGAAGAGGTTCAATTTCTTCATTGTTCACATTCTTTTTTTTTCTTTCTATATGATGTGCTGGTGGCAGCAATTAAATTTTAATTTTCTCATTATTTTGATTATGTGTTTTAATGCTCTCCTTTTTCATCTAGTTAGATTTTACTGAGGAAGGCAGCCAATAGGCCAATAGTACAGACTGGAGCACCTTTGCTATGTGTCTTTGACTGGTCTGGTATACCACACACTGCTCAGCAAGCAACATTAAGGTAAAAATAATAAAATAGTAAAACACAAACAACAGCAAAACACATAATTCCTGTATTTAATGCATCTCATTGTTCTGAATTAAAAAGAGCAAAACAATGTGTTTTCTCTAAAACCGAAATTCTTAGGAGTTCTGCTGACGGCAGATGAAGCCTGATGGGAGCAGCCCCAGCCCCTTTCCTCTTTGGCCTTTAAAAACACCATTGGGTAATGAGTTGGTGAAGGAATTTTTAATTGAGAGTTTCCTTCAAGGGCCTTTCTTCTCCTATGGGCGCTCATCGACCAGTTAAATGTGCAGTTGCCTCTGCTCTTAAACAGGGTTTGTGCTAAGCACTGACCAACCTCTCAGCCTCACCTAGGTCCACCATGGCCTGCTTGGAGCTTGCTTTCAGCTCATCCTGCTACAAAAGCATTTTTCTACAGACCACATGGCCACTATTTGCTTTGTTGCAGTTTTTGCTCAGTTTTTTGCATTACAGTGTGATGTCACTTGGCCGTATTTCTTAGCTGAGAGCTGGTAACAGCAAGGGGTTATTCAGTTATTTGGTGACCCCAGGAGAGGAAAACCAGCACAGGAGGGGAGATGCCATAAGGGTTAGCATCATTGTGCAGGTTGAACAGTAACTCTGCAGTTTGACTTTCAGAATTTCAATTAGGGTGATGAAAAATCACTTTTATATAAGGTGTTTTTTTCTGGGCCACACAAATGGTGCCAAGTTGTAGTACTTTAGAGTAATGGCGAGTTCAGGAAATGTTGTAACTTGGAGGTGATGGCTGGCAACACAAAATATTCACCTCACCTCAGTGCTGCTCTGTATCTCTGTTAAGGGAGAGGAATTTGCAGCACTTGCATTCCTTGTAGTATAGAAATTAAGCACCAGCCTTTGGCCTCCAGACCATTGTTTTTACAATTCTCACATCAAGTGCAAACCCCTGTTTTCACGATGACTTGGTAACATCACCAGCAAGGTCAGATGGAACTATGGTTTAAAACAGATGTAAATTAAAGAAGTCTGTCAAATAACTAGACAGAAGTTTCAGTTATAAATTCCAGAATCTCATACCAAGTGGAATGGATTTAATCAGACCAATATCCTGCTCTGTTCCCTCTAGGAGAAGGGTCTGACGAAGCAGAATGCAGCTGTTTCAGATCAGCTGCACTTCAGATGGAGGATTTTGAGGGAAAAATAACAAAAATTAATTAAGTTTGTCCAAACCAGCTCTGACTGGGAAGCATGTGTTGGGTTCCCCTTCATGTAACCCATCCACCCCTGGCAATTAGAGCAGTTCACAGCTGTTCTGAGCAAATGACTCCAAAGGAATTTTGTGTGGAAAACTAATTTTTTTGAATTTTATTTCCTGTGTTAAATCTCCTAAATGGTGTAATGTCATCCTGGCCTACAGAAAAAGCAAAAGCTATTTCCATCCATCCATCCATCCGTCCATGTCGCACTGTGGAGCCACTGGTGTGTAGGTCCCTATGGGATCACGAGGAAGTGTCTGGTATGGCTCCATGTTAAAACTTGGAAGCCAAAGGATGAAGAAGTGACTTTTGTGGGCTTACACCGCAAACCTTTGCTAAGGCCAGGAAAGCAGTCCTGGCTTTTGAGGTCCTGGGGAGGTTTTGTAGCACAAAATCTTCATGTACTGCTGACCTTTACCTTAGATTCTCAAAAATGCAGTACTGCTACGGAAATCTTCCCGAGAAAGGTTTTCTTCATAATCACTTCCCAGAACTTAGGCATGAGAAGTTTTGTCATTGTTCAAGAAAGTCATCTTTTTCACAATAATCCCTGTGCTCCACTTGTTCAAGCTGGAAAAGTTCTTCTTTCTCCCTAATTTGCATGAGTATTTGTCCACATATTGGTGAGCAACTGCTTGTGGAGTGCAGTTAAGCAGACAGAATTTCACTTCTGGAGTTAAAAATAGGGGATTTATTTTCAGTGATGTTCAATTCTCATAAACATCTTTTGAAACCTCCTCAGGAAATGTTTAAAAAGTGGAATGGACCCTGCACTCCATGGAGAGACTGTGACTCTGTGCATTTCCAGAGGGGCAAGTGAGATCCAGGCCTGCTCCCTTGCTGTGCTCAGAGGCTGGATGGGGTTTTCGGGAGTGTGCACTGTTTTTCTCCATGGGCAGCCAGTGGGAGGTGGAAAAGCCTTCCTCCAAGAGGAAAAAATGAGCATGGGCAGTGAGGAGCCATTGTGGCTCCTGAAGAACCCTCCAGGCTGGAGGATGTGGCAAGTTCATGTATGAGTAGAACAGAAAACTATTTTTCAACAACACGCAATTACCAGCAACTGGAAAGTGCATTTGATTCCCTTGTCACATAAAGGAAGAGAGAGGGAGGTTCATATCCTTGCTCCAAATGAAAAGGAAGAGTTACCTCCCAGCAACCCAGTGGAGCATCTCAACTGGGAGGTGCCCACAGTTGTGGCTGCGTTGTCTTTTCCCGCACAGCTCAGAGTATTCTTGTTTCATTCATTTCATTCCCAGATCTTTGCAATGGCTGGAGCCTTCATCCATCAGGAAGCAGAAGGCATATCAGACAGGGGTACCAGCTACTCATAGGGGGTGCAGAGGACTCTTTCAGAGAGAGCATATGGAGAAAATCCTCCCTGTCCTTGGGGCTGTACAGCATGATGGCAAAAGGCAACTGGCACACAGTGCAACAGAAGAAATAGCAATTTCATAGAGAAAACAGTTCAGCCCTGGAGATTGTGCAATCCCCATCCATGGAGGTGTCAAAAGCTTCACTGGGAAGGCTCACAGCAAGATGACAGGCTTTGATGCTGTGCTCAGAAACATCCTGGGGCTCACCAGCGTCTCCTTCTCATTATGGTGTTCTGCAGACCACCAGCCATGATACTTTCATGTGTATCACGTCATGCCTAAATTTGTGGAGAATGGCCTTTATCATCACTTTGGAGTATTTCCTCTGAGGAAAGCCACTGCATGTATATAATTTGTTGTGGTTCTCACATGAAATTCAGACCTCCATTTATTAAAAGGGCTTTTTTTTAAGTACCTGCTTAAACAGGATGATCAGGATGGATGCTGCCAGTCTGGGACACAGGCAGGTGAAGGCTAAAGAGAAGACATGCTCTTACAGTGCTTCAAAGGCAGTTTGATTTTTATGGAATATGAACCTACTGGCTTGAAGTCTTATGAGCCCATTAGAAGCACAGGGTGAGTTCCGACTAGCTCAGACTTTGAAGACAAGTCAACCAGTAAAACTGCCTGAGACTAAAGCACAGTAAATAATAACACAGCAGAACATATAATTAAGTTTGCTGTTCCCTGTGCTCTTTTTTTAAACATTTCTTTAATGGAAACACTTTGTTTCCTTAAAACTTTGTTTTAACTTAAGCTCAGCTCTTCACCCGTGACTAGTTTTGTTGTTTTTTTTTTATGATTTAAGCATTAACATTGATGTTAAGATTAACAGACAGGCCAAACAAAATTAAAGGTATGTTTGTGGGTGCAGCAAATGCTTTCAGGAAAAGAAAGATTTTATAGGGTGCTATAATAAGTAACACAGATAGAATATTTATTTTAATAAACCCCAGGTACTGAGAAGGATGGAAATACCTGTAAAAGATGAATTTAACAGATAATAAATATGCTTACAGGTAGTGTGTGTCAGAGCAGCGGGTCACCTCAGCAGGGGCCTCCTGCACCCTGCCCATGGTCCCAGGGCTTCATTTAAGCTCAGCCCTGGAGCTTCTGTCCTGGTTTGGATTTGCTCCTAGATGTGCCAATTAACTGAGATCTGAAAATTCATGTGCTTCTGTGATAAAGATTGGAGGTGGATTATGAAGCCCTGTTGTGGAGGGGTACGTCCTTTGCTCTGGTGGCACTGTCAGACTCCTTTCCTTGCA
Organism: Psittacus erithacus; assembly: GCA_009867235.2. Lineage (NCBI taxonomy): Eukaryota > Metazoa > Chordata > Aves > Psittaciformes > Psittacidae > Psittacus > Psittacus erithacus. Next base: position 26,520 of record WYDI02009346.1, on the reverse strand, counting down.
CTGCTGGCTGATTTCCTGAGTTGTTTTCCAAAGGGGCTTCTTGGCTGACTCCTGATACTGTGTTGGATAGGGCCCTTTCTGTTTGGGGTGCTCAGGATGTTTTGGCTGAGTGACCCTAAGAGCATTTGGCTCTCTTAAGGTGGAGAGGATGTTGGGAAGATGTCTGGAGAGCTTTGATCACCAAAAAAAAAAAAGGAAAAATGGATTAGTTTACATCCTGCTTTTAAAGTTGTTTGAGCCAAGAATTTTTTCAATGAAAATGGAGGATCCTGAGTCTGCTAACTATAGTCCTGCTTTTCTAAGCTGTATTTTATGGACTTTGTTCTTTAGACTTAGTTTTAAATTGTATTTTATGGAGGACAGGCTTCTGGAGTCTGTAAGAAAAAAGGACATCCTCTAGTCTGAAAAAGCCTCTTGCAGGGATTAAGAGAACAAGCTAAGGATTTCTTCCTGGTCACAGGTGATAGAGCAAGAAGCTGTTGGTTTAATTTCCAATAGGAAACTTCACTGTGTTTCTCTGATGAAAGCAAAGCATGGGTTTAAGGGTGTGGCATCTCCACTGCTGAGGTTTTTAAGAATAGGTTGGAACAGCATCTGTCAAATTATTTGGGTCAAATTGATCACGGCTTGGGGCAGCGGGAGGGACCATGTTGAGCCTTCTTAGACCTGAGCGTCACTTAGGAAATAAGCACCATTCCCTTTCCTTATGCCTCTGGTTCCTCACTTCCAACAAGGGTAGGTCTTGCCAGCTCCTTGCTCTCCTCCATGCATAAAATTTTTGGGTTCTGTGCTGGTATTTATATTTCATCTGTGCTCGCCTGTCCTGAGAAACTGTTTTATTACCAACCCTGGGACCTATGATAGGAAATTTCCCTATGATTACGGCTGCAACAGAATAAAACTCCTGGCTTCTAAATGCTGTTCCATTTTTTTAGTTCAAAGTATACAGTGACTGTTTTAAACACTTCAGCCAAATCATGAGAATTCCTTATGTCTGTGGTTGTGTTCAGAAAGGGCTATGTTTCTTTGCCAGGGGCATTCATAGTCAGAATGTTTGAAGCCTGTAAGAGGCTGTAGTGTGAAGTTATTGCCAGTTGGTGGACCATAATCAACTGCAGGCATTAATACCATTACTGCCGTCAAGTGGTATTTATACTCAGGACTCATGATGCTGTCAATTTTGGTAGCTTGGGGGTTACATCCAGAAATAGGGAAGAGCTTACCATTCACCAGTTCCTCCTAAAACTCTCACAGGAGGTGGAATGAGACCCACCAATTCTCTCACATGTCAAAGAGGTGGTTTTCAGCCTCTACTTAGCAGGAAAGTTCTCCTGTGCATGCTCATTTGGGGTCTCAAACTAAGCACGTTGATGCATAGTGCGTTTTTTTTGTTTGCAGTGGAATGAACTGCTTCCTCTGTTGGAAGTATTTCTAGGTTAACTGCTGAAAAATGGGTGCTTGCTTTTACATTCATTGCAAGAGAACAGGATGAGTGCTCTTACTCTGTGTGGCAGTCACCCACGAGTATGGGAAACTGCTCAGTTCATCACCTTTTCAAGATGCTTGTCCTTGCCACAAAAAATGTAATAAAAATAAATTCATGTTAAGGTAATAAATAATTAAAAAAAAAACCCAAACGCCACCACCACCAAACAAACAAACAGTTTTGTTTTGACGTGAAGAAAAACCTTCCTTCCTTGCCCCTTATGTCTGCTGTAAGGAGTCTTTGTGAGAACAGAGGAGGCAGTGAACTTCAGAGCCAGTAGCCTGAGCTCAGAATCTGTGTTGGGGGAGTAAAGTAAATATTTGGATGCTCATGTGAGCTTTATAGATCTGAGCATGCTTAACTTAGCAGAAAAGTGCTTCCTTAGGGGAACAGTTATCAAGAGAATGTTATCAGCCCTTTGCCTTTTTTTCCCCCCATCTTTTTTTGCTGTGATCACCTGACTGAATTTTTACCACACTGCAAGATGCCCAGAGATCCCCAGGAAACTCCAGCATGGCAAGTGAATTTAGGGTACATCTATTTGAGCGATAGGGAGAGTGTTATGGGATGCCCATTCCTTCATGCACAGCAAAGTGTGCTGCAGGGGGAACCTGAGGTTTCATTAATTCATTGCTCGTATGAGCAACGTGAGAGCCTCCACACACAGGGAAGGGGTAGGATGTGGTTGTGGGAAGGCAGAGCAGGCAGGCATATTGTACGTGCATTGCTGTCTGTGTAGAAACCCTATGACTGCAACAGCACTGGTCTCACAGGAGAAGCAAACTGGGTCTGACAAGTTTTAACCTACAGCTCACTGATGCATGTGTGTTTGTTTGTTTTAATGAGGGAGATGATAAAACAGGGGTTGTTCCCTTGATTCCTCTGGCAGGGGGTGTTTTGGTCATTGAGTTACTCATGGACCAGCTGATAGGTAAATGAGCAGGAGAAAATTCCTTTTAAATTGGCAGCATCCAGCCCTTGGCAGAGAGTCTGAACTCTGTAAAACTTTTCTGAGAAAATCTGTTTCTCAGCCTGCACACATTCTTTTAAGGGGAAAAAAATTAAAAAGGAAAGGGGGTGGGGGAAAGCCAGAATAAGCAGCATGTTGCTTGGAGCTTGAGGCTGTGGAAAGATGGAGGAAAAGGGAAAAGGAAAAAAAATAGTTTGAAGAAGTACAAAAGGATGTGTTGACATGAATCTGCTTTGGTTTTGACAGGGCTGTAATTTGAGCAAACAAAAGAGCTGGGAAAGTTGGAGTAACAGTGAAGGTCAGCAGCGCAGCACCCTTCTGTTACTACTCATAATTTTTGTCAAAGCTCACCCAAGAGAAGTTTTCCTTAGATTACTTCCTCCAGAACAGTTCCAGAACTGAGGTTTTTTGGTACTAGATAGTTTCTTTTTTTGGACATTTTTATCATACTTAATTTTCTTTTATTTCAACGAGAGAGGAAAGCAATGAAAAGATGTGAAATACAATATATCTCTTAGCTGTACTGAGGTTCCCAACATTGATTTTAATGATTCAAGCACTAATAATTAATTTAACATGATTAACCCATTTCCTTAATTGTTCTGAGCAAAATTAGAGTAAGTTTTTGCTGTTTGTTCACGGAAGAAATTTCCAGGTTGCCAGCCAGATTCTTCTACATGCTCAGGTAAGAAATCATAGTCATCACCAACTGCCAGATTTTGGCTTTCACATACTGAGCGCCTGAGTCAGAAGGCCTTTCAAAGGCTGATATGCTAAATAGAGACAATAAATTACCAAAATGGATTTGATCTTTGTGTGGTATTGTGCATTTGCCCTGACTGCACCCTGGGGATGTATGGAAGCAGCTGTGTGCTTACTCTTCAGTGCTCAGTGTGATCCACCATGGAGTTCATAGGCAGCTCTGGTTCTCAGTGTACTTTGTGTCATGGCCTGGCCTGGACTCTTAACTGTGGGGAGGGAAGCAGCTTCCTAATGGTACAGGTGTTGACAAATCAAAAAATACTGCTGGATAACTTGGGAGGGAAGGGATAAGTGTGAGCCGTGTAAGGAAGAGTTTTAAGTCTCGTTTTCTGCATGTGGCTCAGCAGTACTATCCCCACTGTTAAGAATCAGTTTTTAATGAGAAAAAATGCCTTCCTATTGTGTCAGTGTGCAGGAAACCTCTCTTCAACAGCCCTCACTCTTCTCAGTGGCATTTCTTGCTGTAATCATGCAACTTGGCAGAGGCTTACAAAGGAATATGAGGAAAGAACTCTGTCGCTGCTTCTTACTGAAGACTTCCTTTCATCTTCTGGGAGGCCTCCTATAAAGTAGTCAGTGGTTTAAATAAATAATAAGCTCTGATGTCTTCTCATTGCCATATTAAATAAATTGCACTAAAGAAACTCAATTCTATAATGAAGTAAAGGTGAAACCTCAAGTCCCCTCAAGCAACTTGCTGCAGGAGGAGTGCCTGGCTAGGCTGGAGCATGTCATCCACTCACACGTCAAAGTGTCCATGAAATTGGGTTAAAATTCAGCCATTCTCTTTTATGGAAACCTTGAGCTCTTTGAAAAAGACATTATTATTAATCAAATACAGATCAGAAAACAATAAAAATTCCTTCTCCCCTACAAGTAGTTGCTTTTCCTTTTCATTTTGAAGAGGGCGAGATGTGTGCTTAGTCATGGAGTTTCAAATCTGCAAGCCTCCCAATGTTGGGTTTCCTTTGAGGGCAGTTCACTGAAATGAACCACTTTCATGAAACAGTTGAGTTCACTAAAAAGATGTTTCGTTTACTGAGATAGGGAGAAGCTGAACTCATCACTGTTGACTGGATCAGAAATCTAGATGAAAATAGTCACCCAGCCTTGGTCTCAAAAATGGCCTGCTCCTCCAGCAATTTTTTTATCAGAGGAAAGTGATGGTGGGTCCTGGGTGATCCAGCTGGTGATTATTATTGGTTTTAGCATGTGTGATAATTGCAGAATTGAATAAATTATAAACTTCCTGAAGATCTTAATCTAGAATCATTAGGATTGTAGGTGTTCCTCAAAATCAAATTCAGTTCGGTGCATGCAGGTGTAGAAAAGGGGAATTTGGTATTTGCTTCAGAAATCTTCGGGATGAATAAATCACCAATGGTAAATGGCATGTGGCATGAGTGGAATTAAGAGTGGATTTTGAACAGATTATTCAGTGATGATGAAATGCTAACATCTGAATATAAGCAAACCTCCTGCAGTAACAAGGGCAAGATTTCACAGGTTTGGGGTGAGATAATGGTTGGATAGAATTAATTTATTCTAAATTTAGCCATCTGAAAGAAAGTCTTGTCTAAACGAGGCTCATACCCCACATCTTGAACATCTGTCTCTGAGTGGGATGACTCATCCCCTGAACACATCCATCTCTTATTTAGTGGCCATAGATGGAGTGTGGATGACCAAATTGTTTAACTTTTGCACTGATAAAATTAGGTAAGCTGAATCCCACCCAATGTGTTTACTAACAGTGCATTTCTTCTACACGTTTCGATATTTTTTAGCGTGTATTGAGTACTGCAGCCACTCCTGCTTGCCAGAGAGCTGCTTTGAGTTCTTTACACAGAGACCCTCTGAAACCTGTGGTTGCAGAGCTGCACTTCCCTTACAACTTAAGGCAGCCTGTAATAGCTAAACTTGGCTCACTGGAACAAAAATGTCTGTTTTGCCCCAGAGCTTGAACTTCGCATCATTCGCCGTACAGAAATCCATTCCATTGTCTGTAGGACTTCTGGCAAGATGTTCAATGCTTTTAATTCGAGACTGGGGCTTTCTGCAGCAAGTCTGTGCTTTTTGCCTCTCTGTCCAGAAGACATTTAGAAAAGCAGATGCTTTGAGATGTTTCTATTTGAAACTGGGGAAGAACAGAAAGAGAGGAACAGTAAAAAGTGCATGCTAATTATGTCATTTAGGGACACTCTAGACATGCATCTGGGAAACAGCAATACAGAATTTTCTCCTTTTGCATGTAGGCTGAAACTCTGCAGTCAGCCATGGTAAAGCTTAACATCTTGCTATTTGAGCTCTACCTTTTTTGCTTGTTGAAGGCTGACTTTGTGGTGGGTTAAATTAACTCTTTTCATTCTCTACCATTTAAATTGCTTTTTAATTAATTTTCAATCTCTCAGAAGAAAATACTGTTTGAGGCACAATGCAAATCAAAGTTGCTATGTGTACAGTAGTTTCTAGGGCAGATAAAATATCAGAGATGCTGTTAACCTTCAAAAAGCTTGCTTTAATATCATATGCATTAAATGGAACATTATATATGGACCTGAATATAATGACACAGTAAATATATCTTAACTAAATCTTAATAGAACTAAGATGAAGGTTCCTTGATCAGACACCTTTCTCATCCTGCCTGGCCAGACACCACTGTCCAAGAGGCACAGCCTTTCCCTCCATACTTGCCCATAGTGCCAAGAGGCTGACATTGGGGGCATGGACTCAGTGTGCCATCAGACCTTTGACATATGGTGAGGCTCATCTCTAGTTATTTCTGCTGCTCTGACAGCATCTTTTCTCTTCCCCTACCCCCATCAGTGGCTGGATGAGAGTGCTCTTCCATCAGATTGAGATGATGCTCCTGTGGGTTGCTGTAGGGAGCTTGGGAAGTCCCACATGCAGTTTATGCCACCCGCTCCACCCCATTCTATGGCACTGTGTTCCCAGCACATGGCTTAACACCTCCAGCATCTCATTGAATGTATGTGCCTCACACTGATTTGTGCTGTATGTGGAGTCTGCAGCCATGGGTTGGGAATAAAAATGGGATGAGTCTTTATGGGGAAAAAAATGACACAATCTCAGCTACATTGCTTTTTGTGGGGCTACGGGCTTGAGGGAAGGCCCATTTCTAACCTGATCAGCTAACAATGATGCATGGATTGTCTCGTGAATCTGCAAATCATATGTTCCCCTAGTGGTTGGGAAATATAGTGATTAATTAGCCCTCTTTCGTAAATCTGAATTTTGTAATGTTGTTTCAGATTTTATTTATTTAGTGATTGCATTTTTAATTGGGTTCAGACAGGGTCTCCTGTATAGACCCTGCAAGCTGACCTCTGTTTTCAGACCCCCAATGCGTCTGGACCTGTCCAAGCAAAACAGCTTGTTTCTATATCCTCAATCTGCATCACATTGAGGCAGCTTGTTGAAGATTTGCGATTTGTGCTCTTTTAAAGTAGGATTGGGTGAGTTGTATTTCTATGTCCTAGTAACTACGCAAATTAAAATGTATTTCTGGATTGATCAAAATCAATTAGATTTGTAACAAGTTATTTTGCTCTATAATTACATTTAAATACCTTCATTCAAATTAAACCAAACCCACAAATAAAGCAAACTCCATTACTTCTACCTTCAGTTTGGGGGTGGGATGGAATTCCCCAAACCCAGTGACTCTGAAGAAGAAACTTGAAGTATATCAGTTTGAAATGCTTAAGTGCCATTTCAGCTCCCAGATTTCCTCTTCTGTGTGTGTTATTAAGACTATACTGAACTTGATGAGCATTGAAAAATAGTTTCCTCTTTCTGGATATTTTGATGAATTTTCTTTCTTTTTTTTTTTTTTCCCTGAACTCCTGTGTAAAGGTTAGGGCTGTCAGGATACTGCAAAACGACAAACGCCAGCTTGACCTCAGATTTTTCTAGAATATGAATTTAATTTATTTATCTAAAGTTACTAGCTGGACTTATTTAAGGTGGAATTGTGGCAGGAGATGATTCTTTAAAAATACTTTTCCAAGTATGTAAAATAACTGGAAATTTCAAATGCTCCTTTTTCCTGTTTCAGTGTCTGTCTTCCTTCTCTTTTCCCTCATTTAGCTCCATAGTTTAACAGGTAAATATTTTAGGACTAAGAAAATGCCAGCAATATAGTAGAAAAAGGTGTTTCCATTAAAAATAATGAAATTTCTCTTTTGTAACAGGCTGATCCTAGAACCATTAAGTATAAAGGAAACTTTATAGAAGATTTTGACCTTTTGTTAATCTTCTTGATCATAGGCAGTCATGCTATTTCTACACCATGTGAAAGCACAACTAGTAAATATGTAATTCTCCCTGCTGCATTTTTACTAGTGCTCTGAAGGTGAATGAGACACCTGAAATAATTTGTACCTTATTTTATAATAATTTATTTCCAGAGCATTCTAAAATCACATAAAGAGGAGAATAAAGTCTTCTCCAACCAGATGCAGCACTGACCAGACTAAAAACCTTGGTTTTGATGTTGGCTTTTGGTCATGATGCATGGCTTAGCTCTACTGGGTTGAAGTTATGCTTGTAGGTGTAAAACATGAAATCATTCACCATTACAAAACATTTTCTGATCTAGGTTACATTAGATTATTGGTCATGTTTGAATTCATTCTGCATGTTAAATGTATACTGATGACAAGCTTAACTCTGCTCTGAACTGAATAAGTAAAGCTAACAGGTAGTAAACAAGGTTAGGATTCATATTGATTTGCTTCTTTCCCATGACAAATTTGAAGTAATGCTAGTCAAAGAGCATTTTATCATCTGCAGAGTTATTTCCCTGTGGTTGTTACTAAAATAAGTGATGAACACTGAAACAGACTTCCCTATTTAATTTTTCTGGGTACAGGAATATCTTAATCCTCCAAGAAAGTTAAGTCTCTCTGAGTCAGACATAATCAGGGACAGATATGATAAGTGTTGCACACAACTTGCTTATCAAATGTCTCATTAAGAAAAAGGTTTTGTTTGTTTCTTTGTTTGTTTCCTTGGAGTTTCTCTTTGATTTCTTAGGGCTTTTGGATGTTTTCCTTTGTGTAAGAGTTCTGGGTTCTGTTTTATAAAGTTTATATCTTCTGAGAGGAGAGAAAGAGAAACCACATCCTGCTCAGGTTTATCTTCTTTTTTATTAGCTGGAAATACAACTGGGGCTGTTACAAGCTGCTTTTTTGGACTCTGCAAATCTGTTTAACACAAATTTCCTGTTGTGGGTCATGCTGGTTCCTCTTCTCTGATTTTGGTTCTCACTTTGTACAAGGCAGCTGTGGAAGCAATCTCTTTTATATGGTATATAAATATGAAATATGGGGGTATTTTCAAAGACAATATGCCACATTCAAGGGAAAAAAATTGGAGGAAAAATGAGAAGGATTTTGAAGACTCCTGTTGAGGAAAGAAGGCAGGCATTCATGATGCATCTCAACCACAGAAATCCATAATGGAAAAGAGAGGTGTGATGTTAAGTGCCTGACATCCAAAATAATTCAGGAAAAGATGTCATTTCTGAGGGACTCATGGCCAAAGCAGCTAGGGTTTTGGTATAAACCTGCCCGGTTACCTGTCCTTGGGAGAGGGAGCCACTGGGAATCCCAGTGACCAAAGTCTGTGGTTTTGGGAAAGCTGTTATGGCAATGACTGGAAGGCTGGGAACCATTCTGGTTTCCAGTCTGACCAGTTAGGGTGTCCAGTTCTTGGAAGAGAGCTAGTATTGGTAGCTGAAAATGATTAGGTGGTCTTTTTCCTGTCTGTGGCTTTCCAAGACCAGGGAATTTGGAGCCTCTGAAAAATTAGGTTCAGGAAGCTTTGGATTAATTTGGACAATGAAGGCTAGTGACAAGTCAGTGTCTGAGTAGGTGTGACTAGTGTTTCATCTACTAGAGCCATTTCCTTGCTCTACCCACCCAAAGTACCTCTCTGTTTTGAGGCTTTGCTAAATTGAGCCACCCTACCCACAGCCAGATAAGAGCACTCAGCTGCATGATCATTTGACCTCTCCCCATTTGCATTTTCAGCAAGTCATTGTCTACATTTTGAGTCACTGCTTGAATCTAGCACAAGTTGAGCAATTTAAGACTGAGGAAGTGCAGTTGGTACAGCCTGACAAGCCTGTTTGGATTAACAGGTAGATGATGGATCAATGTCTCAAAAGCCCTGAAGTTTTTACTTCAGCACACAGTGCACATGCAGTATATGAATCAAATCACATAATTAGAGAGATCTTCAGGTTTTCATTGCCCTGGCCACTTATCTATGCCAGCAGTTAGGAAATTCGGTCATCCTACCTGATATTTTTTGTATTCTTTTTCAGCGTGGCTGGACAATGTCAATATCTGCAAGAAGGAGAGCTAACTGGAGGATGGAGGGTGCAGGTATATCACAATGTTGGGGCTTGTGTGACCACTATGCCTGAATATTTTATCCCCAAACCAACACTCTGAAAGGGAATTCAGGACCTTAAATGCTCGGTCTTGTTCTGAAAAATTACTGACCATAATAAATTCCACCCTGAGCAGTTTGTGTCTGCAAATAACTTAACTTTACTGTGCAACTTGGGGTTTTTCCCTATGGCTTTGGAGTCACCAGACTCCATGCCTCCACATCTGATCTTTAGAATGAAGAGCTGAATTTAAAAGACTAAAACAAAACAAATCAAAACAACCCCCCCCAAAAAAAAAAATAAAAAAACCACACAAAAATATTAAATATCAACTGGGCCTGTAGAGGTAATAGGCTTAGCTCCAGAAATGCTTGCAGTGAGGGATAACTTCATTTGCAGCTGTTGTGCATAGAAGCACCAATGTAAGGAAGCTTTTTCTGTCCTCTGAGTAGGGTGAAAATGAGTAGTAATAAGCTTGAACTCTGAGAATATCTGCCTGTGAAGCTTAGCCTGTTTCAGATATACAATATTAGATGGAGACAGCCCACATTGCTGGTGGTATTGGAAAGTAAAAGTCATTGAAAGGTGACTTTCTTCCTCACCTGCTTCCAGTCCTGGAAGGAATGTGGATGGAATTATTTTGTCTGTCAGACTTTTTTTTCTGGTCTTCTCCAGGAGGTGTGAAAATCTGTGCAGCACTTGTCATGGGTGATTGGCAATGCAATGGTCCTATACAACAGTGTAGTAGCAAATTTTACGTAATTTATGAATTTATGTATTTTATGTACGTATGTAAAACAAAGTATGTAGTAGCAAATTTTTTTTCATACAGTGCCCCATAAATATGCAAACTCTTTTTTATTTGATTCATTACTTTAAAACAGTTTGAATTAGGAGCTTGAAGACAAACTGATGCAGAAACCCCAAGATATTTCTTTAGCTTCTGTCCCCAACCATTGTAGGTGTCAGCAATGGGGAGCTGTTGCTATTGTTTGAAATCCACATTTGGCTGCAACCTTTTGCATCAAACTCTTCCTTAACGGGCTTAATACATTGCCACTTGCTGATATGCATGCATATGTATTTATGTGTGGTCTAAACCCAGATTGGAGTGAAAAGTCCTACAAGCAAACATCTTCTCTACAATAAAAATATTTAGATTCAACATATCTTTAGTTAGTTTTGAAAAGTTCTCAATCTAGCTTTTAGTCTGAATTTTACCAGAAAGGTAGCAGCCCAGATAAATGGTCATCGCTGTGGTTTTCTTATGCCTATTAATCATTTCCTTCACACTCCTTATTTTCAATTGCATGTTGACAGCAGGATAAATCACATTTTCTTTGAGAAAAACAACTTTTATCACTGTGAATATTGTTTCTGGAAAGGCAGAATGACAGGGGTGGACCCAGACACAGAGAAACTGAGGTGCCCTGCCTGTGTGCCATAGGAGAAGAGGCGGAAGGCTGATGTGGTCTCTATTTGAAGGGAAACTAAGAAAATACCTCCTTTTGGGACCGAAATTTAGACAGATAATGGACATTTGCCCCTTGGACCGCACAGTGTAACTTCTATTTTAGAATTCAGTCTCAGTGAATGTTTTAGAAGATGTTTCCTGTCAAAAAAATATTAGATAAACTGTGCCAGTTCCCAGCAATTATCCTCCACTTGCTAATAGTGGTTTTCCCCTTCTTGGCAACTAAGGTGTATCTGCTTCTCCAGACTGTACTTACAGTAAACTTCCAGGATTTTTGGGTTAAACTTGAGGACTAGGATAGAAGTTTTGTTGTGACAGTCACTCATGAGAATTTCTTTTCCTATGAAAAATGTTTGCAAATTGGGAAAAAAAAAGGTTAAACTTCATGTCTGCAGTGAGGACTGTTCCGACGGGGCGCATACAAGGAGATGAGCAGATGCTATTTGGGCTCTACTGTTCCTAGTGGGAAAGAAAGTGTTTCAGCACTCCTCTTCTTGATGATTTCTCAACTGAGGCAATGCAAAAGGCTGCATGTTGACTGAATCACAAAAAAGCACCACTTCAGCTGCATCAGCCTTCAGGAGGCAGTTCTCCAAAGCATGGAAAGTTTCCACAGAATGTATCTGGGGTCTCAGCATGATGGTTTCCACTGACTGCTGCTGATCTGTACAATAACTGTCTTGGTGACAAACTTAGCAGTGCTAGAGGTATCCAACTTGCTGAGAAGCTCTTGCCCTCCTCCTTCAGACATGCTTTCTCTTCATGATCTCTCAAGCACAAGATAAAAGAGCTTTCTGGGAAAGGGTCATACACTGAAAAACCTTTGTAAAGTGGCTTGGTGTTCACCTTTCAAGGAAATACGTGATAATTCCAACTTTGGGGGTCCTGTGGAAGGCTGATCTGAGGATCCGTGTCAAAACCAGCCTCCCCAGTTGGGTCTCCCAGTGCATGACGTTAGTCTGTGGCTTTTTTCAGGCAGGATTGGTCCACAGGATGCCTCTCAGAATCATCTTTGTTTCTTAGAGAAGGATGCTTTTTTAGAGTGTGTCTATAATATAGATCCATAGACCACACAGTAGCCTTATTAAGTCATTGATGAGAATGCCTGTGCTGCTCCCAGTGCCTTGCCTTTGCTCACTGCCCCTGATGGTTTTTTCTGCCCAGTAAAGCCTGACAGCCGTCATGTGCTTTCCCCACTCCTGTCCCATATCCCCCACACAGAAGATTAAAGGGTGAATGAAAGCAGCTGTTTCCTCTCCTCAATGGGAGTAAAGAAGGCCTGCAAAACCCAGATGTCCCCAGAAAATGTCCCTGCGAGTGTGTAGGCATGTAGCAGCGCTTTGCATAGCAGAGTAATAGTGCATTGGTAGTGCACGCATGATTCAGGCATCTTGCATCAGCCCCTCAGCTGCCTAAAAAGATCCCTTTCTGCCTGTAGGTCAAAGAAATTTGGGGTTTCCCCTTTTTCTAGTCACTGCCACATGTGGTCAGTGTGTCCAGGAACTGTTTATGTTTTTTATGATTATTGAATAATAAAAATATTACTTTTAACTCCTGCTTGAGGAGAGCAGACATGAATAGGCATTCAGCTCTCCTAAAATCCTGCTAAAATCTGGATTAGCCAGTTAATTTCAGGAAGCTTTCACCTGCTTGTTGATCGCTGTCCTGCAGTCCCAGATACTGGGAGTGGTCAGGTATTTGCTATTACTTCCCCTACCTTGCTAAATGGAGGGAATAAGTTTACTCTGAATAATGACAAGCTATAGTATATAACATACAGATCGTGCTGGGAATCTTTAAACCCTGTTTCAGGGGTACCCCATCCTCTGAATGGAAATCACTGAATGCTGATAGAGCCAGCAGTACTGGTTGGCTCTTTTATATTCAGATTCACAGTGGAGTATATTTAAAAGATGATCCTAACTTGCATTAAGAAAAGGCTAAGCTTTTAATCACAAAACACTCTATTGTTATTCTTTCTATATAATATATTAGGAAAATTGAAGTAACATAGCCCTGGTCAAATATTAATTTATTGGATTGTTAAGCACCAGCAAACACAGAGGTACAAAAATTGCTGAAAAGGTCCGAATAACTTGCATTGCTCTCTGCTATCTGCGCTGGTTAAGAACAGAGATAGTGGGAATGGTTTATTGCACTTTTACTTATGCGTAGTACTTGCTGTGCAAGTTCAACTTTTAATGATATAACATGATTGAAATACAGATATTAGGGAAAGATAGCCTTTAATGTCGTGTGCCTTGCCTCTGGGAACAAACTTACCCACTAACTTGACTGAATAATATGAAGGACCTATTGAAAGATTTGTGTTTTGTGAAACATTTCTATGTATCTTATCAAAACCTCTGAAAAGCAAAGTGCAATTGCAGGGTTCAGAACACAGTGTTCATCAACAAAGAAATACTTCTAGTATTTTATTAGAAAGGATCCAAGAGGAAAGGCAGAGTGAGGGATATGATGCAAACCAGCATAATTAAATATCTTGTTCTCTTGAGTAACTTGAGCTTGATAACAAACTCATGAGGGCTTAATATGATGGCTTATGAGCCTCAGTGGGGCTGGAATCAGGTTTCATCAAGTTCTGCAGATATGGTCTGTTGGTTTTAAACTTATGATCTTGATCAAGAGAGCTTTTCAAAGCAGAAAAAAAAAGGATGCATGGATTACTGTGCCTCAGTGATACTTTTGGGTGTAGTGTGTGAACCCCGTTTCAAAATGTGCTTGCAGCAGGTCATAGAGCTCTGTGAGAGCAAACACTTTTTTCAGCTCATGCTCTCCTTATAAGAGCTGAGCATCATCTTGCCAAATCTTGCTTGTTGGTGTTATTTTCTTCTTTTCTCCCACACCACAGCACACCTGACCAGGCCTGTGCTAGTTGCCATGTTCTTGGCTGAAATTTGAAGCAGTCCTTTTTGTTCAAGTACACGAGGTACCCGGGGAAGCTAAATATACCTCTGTGTGGCACTGGGCAAACTTTACTCTGTGTTCTTGTCTCTGAACCATGCCTTGATTGCCTTGTATTTCCTCTGAGCAAAGATGAGGGCTGACCATCACCACCACATACGGAAGTTAAGATGCAGCTGAGGCGAAGCAGTGAGAACTGCCTCTTTCCCACTGCTTGTCAGAGCCAACCTATTGTCTCAGACACTCATAAATAGCTCTCTTTGGGATAGATTTCTTCAGGTTTTTGCTTGTGTCAGCAAAAAATGCCTCAGCTGTTGGCTGCTGAGGTGGATCACATGCGTGTACACACACACACACACACTGTCTACATGGACGTTGGCTTCAGGAATGCGGAGACTGCAGTCTCTCCCCTCTCGGGCTGTTGCAATACTGCTGTTGGGGACTTACATACACATGTCAGTGTACAGGTGAGCATGCAACAAATCTTAATATCTCAAGCACTGAACAAAAATATATTTTTGTATTCACAGATTTAGCTATTGCAAAGCCCATGTTTGTTACCAAACCATGAGGGCTAAGAGAGTAGAACATCCTTGAAATTGTAAGACTTAGTGAGAACAGAAAACTCCTAAGCTGTAAAATGCAGCAAATCATAAAATCAAAACAATTAAGCAGAGCTACCCTCAGCCAAAGCAAATGTGTCTGTTATACTGACATATCTGATCTTTCTGGGCTATGTATGCATAAACTTGAGCAGGACTTGTGTGAGCCAGAGGCTGCTGTCACTCAGCAGCTCTCCCCTGTTTTGGTGATCATTCTGTAAGACATGTCATGACTGTCTCTGCCCTCTTATAGCAGGTAGAATATGTTTGCTATTTGCAATGAAACTGTAAGCCTCACGGTGAGGAGAAATTTAATAACTTTGCAAAAAGACCCACAGACTTTAGCAATAATGTTGAATACTGAGCATTTGTGGGTGGGTTTAGGGCTGACTACCAACCCTGAGGAAGGTGAAGGATCTTGCACAGGTTTCATCACAGGGTTGCTCACGAGTAGCGTTACTGCTGTCAAGGCAGATGGACATTTTCAGTGGTCAATGTGGGGCTGTTCTTTCTGCTCTCAGAGACCAGAGGAATTCTTTAGGTTGCAATTTCAGTATTTCTTTTTCTCCAAGATATTAAAAGGCTTCCCCAGGCAACATTCTTGTACAAAGCTAGGTATAACAATGGAAATGAGTGTTACTGTTTGGATCAGAGCTGTCGCCTGCTGCAAAATGGGACCTGACCTTTACACAGCTATTTGTTTTTCTCAATTGCAATGAAAATGGATACACAATTAACACAATACTAATAACTGCATGACCAACAGTCATGCACTCAGTATTGCAGCATAGCTTAACACATCTAAACAGTGACTACATTTTGTCATGAGAAAAGTACAGTAAATCGAAGAATACTGATATTTCATTCACAAAGATGAAAGAATTCATAGTGCGTAGTTCTTTGCTAAGTCATCCATTGTGCAAGTGTGAGGAAACTGTTCATGTGGTCAGCTTGATAATCCTACTAGATCTCATGGATCATATCTCCTGCTGTGAAATATCTTTGCATAAGTTCAGGAAGTCTTAAAAGTTGTGTGAAATATTAGTGACATATTATGTTTGCTGACAGATGTATGCAGAAAGTACTATTTCTATAACATAGGGTCACAGGATAAGTGAAGCTGGAAGTGACCTCACAAGGTCCCTGCCCAACCTTCTTCTCAAAGTAGTTCAACTCTGGGGTCAGACCCGGTTGCCCAGGGCTTGATCCAGCTTCATCTTCAAAACTTCCAAGGATAAAGATGGCAAAAACACCTTGGACAACATGTGCAGGGGTGACAAGCTGTACCTTTCTCCTGCCCAGAATGAGCACTGAGGGTCAGTTATTCTTGTCCAAATAGCCATTGTAGCACCCATTTCTAAAATAAATTCCTTTGCTGAAAATCCTTACTCAGACTGGGATCATGGCATGTTATGGCCCCAAATCCATTGTCATTGCTCTGCTCTTTTAAGTAGATTAAGTAGATTCTTAAGAAACTAAAATTATGTACTAAAATGTTGTGATGTGTTTTGTATGGTAACATGAAGAATCCCTGCCATAATAATTCCAGAGCCAGGTCCTAGTAAGTGCACTGATAGCTGGTAGGAAAGGTGGGAAGCCTGTCAGAATCTGCTTGGGGATGTGGGCTTTCCTCTCTCTGTCAGGCAGTAAGATCTACAGGCTGGTATCTTCCTTCTTGAACAATACTTTTCTCTTTTATTCCCTGAGTTTCTTTTCAAGATTAAGTCCTTCTCTGTAAAGATCTAGTTTATTTTAAAGAAGATGAAGATTCAGAGGCTGTAACTGCATTACATCATTCCTATTGTCCTATTGCTTAAGTCTTCAAGGAAAATAACTGGAATTAGTTCTTTCTTTCCCCTTGCTCCAGGCAGGATGTATAAGAAAGAGATTCCCTAAGACCATGTAGATGATGAAAGTATTTTTATTTACTCTTTTTTATGGTCATTTTTATTGTCATCAGTAACTATTCAAAAAATAAACTGAAATCCACCTGTTTTCAATGCCATTTGTGGAATGATCATGTATGAAAAGTGTTGGTTATGTACAGTATAAACAAAATCGAGGTGGTTTACATTAGCTACTGTAACAGGAAGTGCTAGAGTGAGGCACGTTGTGACATACCTCGCAATGCCTCAAGGCAATGAAATTAAAGTGAAATTCTTTCCTCTGATTGCAACTTTTTTAATGCTGACATATTGCTTAAACAAGTTGGGAAAGAGCTGGTGAAGTCTCTGGTCTGTTTGAATGCTTTTTTAGAATGAACTTGGTCACTTGATATGTCGTGCACTTGGCTGTGCACTATAAAATTGCAGCCAAGAATAAGACTGTATTTTCTTTAAATTAAAAGATGGAGTAACATTTAAGAAAGGGCTGCTGGGCAGCTTTGCTAATGTGGGTGTTTTAGGGTCCTCAGGGTGTTGCCACTGGCAACGTGTTTATCAGCATAGCTGATAATCCGTATGCCTCAGATATATGGATTTCATGAAAGTTGGAAAAAATTTCAGGCCAACCTGGAAAGCATTTTTCAGGTTTAACATCAGCATGACTAAGTTTGACTGAAACATTTTGGACCTGAAATCTTTAATTTCTATCTTAGGACTTTTTGTTCTTCAAAATAAAAAGAAGTAGCTTTGATAATGGCACACTTCATAATGAAATCCAGCATGTGTTGTGTGCGGAGTGTAGAGACAAGTGGTTAATGTTCCTGAAGTATTTTGGCTGACAATATTTGATATCGATTTTGGAAGTAGACTGTAACAACCTAAACATCAGTCAATTTTAATTCACTTCTGAACTGCAGTCTGAGCCTACTTTGGAGTCATGAGCAGCTAGGTTATTCACAGGTGGATTCTTGACCTTTGCAAATCAGTTCACCTGTTCCACAGCAGAAGAGGGCTGGGTGTCAGGATTCATTGTTCTGATCTGTCTTACTGCCTCCTGCTGCCACTTGAGGACAGGTATTCCCAGGAGCAGCTTGGGCAGGTTCAGTTTTCAGGGCCTTGAGTGAAATGTTTCCCCCATTCAAGGATGAGGATGCCCATGCTGGGGCCAGCTCTGATACGATGCAGCCATATGGACTGGTGACAGCAGCCGTGGGAGAAATCTCCTTCTCTGCTACGAAGCTTGACTTCAGATCAGGCCCCCACCCTTGGTCCAACAAGGATGGCTTTGATCACCACCATGGGCTTGTCCTAGCCTTTCCTCCAGCAAATTGCTCTTCTGCAAAGATTCCTTGTAGAATGATGGAAATAGTGGAAATGACTTAAATCTTTCATGCTTAATTATAGTATATGTCAGCAAATAAAAATTCTTTTGAGCACAATGGATCTTCTGCTCGTCAAAGGGCTGTAAAGGCAGATCCATGGAAGTGAAATATTCACACCGTACTAAACTGTTTATACTGTTTCTTCAGCTTTGTACTGTCAAAGCTTTGGCCAGGGCTATTTGTTCAACAGCTGCTGTGCACTGCAAAATCCTTTGCATTTTTTATTTTCCTAGCTTTTATTCGTCTTCATTTTTTGTGTCAGCTGGTATTGGCAGAACAACCAACCTTTCTGCACTATCTTGGCATCAAGATTTCCTTAATAAAATGGATTAAACTACTGATTATAGCCCAACAGAATACTTCCTTTTACTAAATTCCAAAGCCTAGGGATGCTTCTCTTCTATGTGCATGCATTCTCACTTTCTTTAAAAAAAGAAAAAAAAAAAAACAAACTTCTAAAAGAGAGTTTTGCTTCTGCAGATGGAACTTTATGAAAGCTGAGGTAAAAACAACTTTTTAAGATTTGAATAGTCTCTTCATAAAAATTAAGTTTCGGATTTCTTCTTTGGTATTCACAAGAGTTTTTCTACTACAGTAAAAACTTGCATAGCTCAAACACTGGAAAATCTTGCAGATAAAATCCATCACTTTTTCTTGTTTTGGTTATAAATAATGCTGAATGCTCAGTAATTCCTAGAACCGCTCCAAGTGTAAGGGACTCGGGTCCCTCTTGCTGACAGCAAGTGCCAGCACTAAGTTCAAAGCAGATTGCACAGGGACTTATCCACTTGTGTCTTAAAAACCTTTAATAATGGAGTTGGCACAACTACTCTGGGCAACTTGCTCCCCTGCTTGACTGTTTGCATGGTGAAAAAATTATTCCTTATATCCAGCCTGTAAATCTACTGTTTCAGTTTATGCTGGTTGTCCTTCCTTCTGCCAGGCACCACTGTGAAGGGCTTAACGCCATATTTTCATCCACAAACTCTGTGAACTGAGTGCTCTACTTCCTCTTGCAAGTCACTGAAACAGATATGAAAGAGGACAGGTCCTAGGACAGACTCCTGTGGCAACCCACTGCAGTAGCCTTTAAAAGATAAGAACTTTTACGGCCTGCCCTGCACTCATAAATGTAAATATTTCACCATAGGAGGCAACCAGGCTGCATGGTCAGGTATAACTCAGTCTTGGTCAGGCCATGCTGTTCCCAGTCACCTTGTTCTTCACACACATTTAGAAGTATGAACCAAGAGGTTCCCACCATAGCTTTCCAGGGACTGAAGAGAGGATGACTGGCCTTTATTTTCCCTCCTTTCCCTTTTTGCAGATGGGTATAATGTATAGTGGGAATGACAGCTGTCTTTTCAGTCATCTGGGTCCTTCCCTGGTGTCCATGACCTTGCAAGGACACCAGCCAGCACACTCAGCACTGGTGAATGCCATACATGAGGTCCCATGGACTTTCATGCACTAAGATTTCTCAAGAGACGCTGGCTTAATTGTCTTCCACCACTGCTAGATCCTCTCCTCCTTGAACACTGTCTCTATGACTGAGAGCCTGAGAAACCTTCCTGGTGAGCAGCAACACAAAGGAGTCCTTGAGTGTCTCATCCCCATCTGCGACAACTGTCACTAAATCATCTACCCCACTCGAAGTGGGCCCACATTTTCCTGGTTCAGCATTTTAGTACCCATGTAGGGATAGAAACTCTTCTCATTGCCCTTGACATCCTTGTAAGCCTCAGTTTGAAGTGGGCTGTAGCCTTCCTGAAGCCATCCCTGTATGCCTGGGCCATGTTTCCACATCCTTTTGTAGTCTGTCCCTGCTTCTAGCTCCGTAGGCTGTCTTCTCAGTTTGGAGCTGAGTCTGGACAAGGCTGCCCTGGATTATAGCATCTCCAAACCACACTTTCTTTCAGTTTAGAACACATCCCTTCTGTGTTTAGATCTAAAAGCGCTTTGTGACTCTAATTTCTGTTTTCTTGTACTGGGAAAGCACAGTGTCTTCAGCTTCTTACCTGGATATTAACCCTGTCAAATATTCAAGATGATATTTGGATGACTGTCACTCTAAGTAATGCTACTGAATTGTAAGTTGCCAGGAGAAAGTATTTATAGCTGCCATTAATGTTTATAGAACTGAAGAAACAGGAAACTCAGCTTACACATAAAAAAAAAAAAGGTTTTAAAAAGTGTTTATTCTAGAAGGCAGCTTTTAACTCCAATATGATTACATGATGCTGTTGATATTCTGCAGGCCTGGGCAGATCTCTGGACATTTTTTTCTAGGGCCATGGTGACCTTTACATGCTGTGTTTAATGGAAAATTAGAGAATAAGAGACATTATTTGCACACACCATGGTATAACAGATCAATCTATGTTTACATACATAATTTGTGAGTCACTAGATAAGTGCCAAAAATCTGAGGAGAACAGAAGATAATAGTTCATGGCTTTGCAAAGTTCCTTTTCAAGGTAAACAGTTTTCTGCTGCTACTTGATATGAGATATTTTTATTTCCTTTGTATTGAAAGAAGGGATATTTGAGAAGGATGTGCTCAACCATTGACCAGATTAAAGGATTAAAGGTTTTTCTATGCTCTATTACCTTCCATCTCTTGAGGGAATGAATGCCTATAAACATTTTATTTTTAGCTCCTAGTATGTGGTGCTTGGACAGATATGTCATATGTTTTCATATACTTCTAGGTATTTATTTCTGTTAGCTTCTCAGATACAGAGAACACGTACACAGTTGACCACATAAATACTGGAAATTGGACATTTTTGTTTACCCAAATATGTCTGTTAGGGCTGAAGGCTTTTAGAGGAAGGCTCGATATCTTTGAAAACTTGAAATATATTCTGATCAGGAGACCTGTGAGGTACAGGTACTATGTCATATTAAGTAGTATGTAAAAGTATACAATTTCTTGATCAGTGTTAGAACAGCTTCCTAAATTTCACCTTGTCCTTGTGAGTTGTAGATGGACACATAAATGTGAATATGAATTTAAATTAAGTAATTTTTTTGTAGTAAGTCTTGTTATGAGAGAGTGTAGAGTAGGATCATTACTGCACAACCGTAGCAACAAGATGAAGAAATATATCTTTCAACAGCCACTGATCCAGCCACTATTTTTTTTTTATATTATTCCTGATGTTGGTATTTCTGAAAGCACTTTTCACAGAATTGCTACTCTACAGGAAATCTTCGAATTGCAGCAAACCCACGTTGAAAATGTTGAAATTCTTTACAAATTGGAAATGCTGTGCTTTGATGTGTTGTATGTGGCAGTCTTTTCTGTTGGCCATACAAGACTGAGTCAATAATGAGGTTCTGTGACAACGACAGAAAAACAATAGTAAGCAATGGGAAAGGTCTTATTTGGCTGTTGGTGTGCGTGTGTGTGGTGGGGTGTTGGTTGTTTTTTCCATCCCAGAAACCAGTAATTCATTTCAAAGGCTTTCTCCATTTCATGACCTTGATGGAGATGACTCAGATGAGAATATTTCTGAAATTTCCCTTGGCAGGTTATTGCACAGTTTTATAGCCTGTCACCATAAACAATACTTCCGTGAACACACTAAGCCCTTAAAAATATGCATTTGTTAAAGTTTTGTGTGAGCTAATGTGTGAGCTAATGTGGGTTCTGTAATAACTTGGTGGCATAAAACGGACTTTCCCTGGGGTATGGCACTGGGGATTCTTCTCATCCAGGGAGGGGCTGTTTGCAAACTAGACAGGCATCATTGCAAAATGAAACCCCTACACAGCACAAGCATGGTGATAGTGTTAGCTCTCACTTCTCTGCCTTGAAGGAAATCAGAATGGCTGATGTTGCAGACAGTTAAATTTTTGAGTTTTTATCAATGCCAGCAGTTCTTATTAGCAGATTTTTCTTTTGTTCACATCCCAAGGTTGATGTTTTGCTGTCACTTGTATGGCTGGTTTTGATGGCACATTAAAGGATACACTAGCCATAGAATAATGGTTACCATTGACTTGCATCTATTTATGTTTACTAATCAATGAATGACCCTTCTCCCACTAATCTGATTGCTAAATCTATTTACACTTTGGGCTTTTCCAGTATACCATGGCAAAATGTTGTGTAGTTTTACAAGTTGTATGGAAAAAGTCACCCTTTTGTTTTAAAATTGCATCAGATAATTTGAATAGGTTTAATGCTTGGTAGTGAGAAACAGTGACTACTTCAGTGCTAGTCACCTTCCAAACACCATCCGGTCACATCTGCGTCATGGATCAAAACCTGGGCAACCTGGTCTGACTGTACAGCTGACCTGCTTTGAGCCAGAGGTTGGACCAGATAGCTTCTGAGGTCCCTTCCAGCTTGAGTTTTTCCATAAGCTTGTTTCTCTCACTTCCCACATGCTTTCATTAAACTATCTTATCATCTCATCTCATCTCATCTCATCTCATCTCATCTCATCTCATCTCATCTCATCTCATCTCATCTCATCTCATCTCATCTTATCTCGTCTTGTCTCGTCTCGTCTCTCTCCTTCTGTAGCTGCTTTTCCCTTTTTTTTTTTCAATCATTTTTTATGACAGGAGGGGAACTGGTAAAAAATCCAAGGGTCTTAGTTGCTTGCATTACTTTTTCCGTAGCACCTCTTCCACACAAACCTTTTGTCTACTCCTGCAGATCGGCTAGCACCAAACATTGAGATTGGGTCTCTTCAGACAACATCGTGAGTTTTGCTGTTATATTTGTGTCTGGAGTACGAGGTAAAACTGTGCTTATGAAAAGAGATTCAGTTGCCAAAACTTTGCTCTGAAGGATTGTTCTGTCCTAATAGCACTTTTCACATAGACAGTGCTCATGTAGACAGCTAACCTGAAAAGCTGCACAGACTATATAATGGTGAGACAGACAGTGTAATACTGCCTGGAAGTAAATCACTTCAGGTCTTTAATAGCTTCTCCTGCATTTAAACTGATGACCGACCAAAGGATTTTTTTTTACTCCATCACCAGTTTCAAAAGTTAGGCAGTCCTTGGTATTTCAATTAGAGATTGAGGCTTATGAAGAAGCCGTTATAGATTATTCCATTTCAGCATGTGGGATGTCCGCACAGATGCCATATAAATACCAGTGGAAGGGGGTTTCCCATCAGGAATGAGTTTAGGAATATTTGAATGGGTTGCAGACTTTAGATTCAGACTTGCCTTGATGTGCTAAACTTGCTTACGCACACCTAAGCTGTCTGTTGGACAGACCTGATGTCCGTTTCTGGTAAAAGGCAGAGATTCAGGATTAATGATTCATAGAAGACAGATGAATCAGATATGGAAGTTGAAGTTTCTTTGAATTCAGATTATTATTGTATGTAATGTATAGAAATAAAATGGGTCAGGAACAGTGGATTACATTTACATGTGTAATTACATTACATATAATAATCCACTATGTTACAGTCGTCAAAACCATTTCTGATGTCATTGTTAGAAATTCTTTGGTGCTTATATGAATTTTACTTTAGATTACAATGTGTATGTACTCTTTTTGATATATACTTTAATACAGTAATTCTTTAGGAGAAGGCAGTATTTCAAATGAGGATAGTAATGGGCAAATGTATGATAGACAAATCACATGAAGCCGGATAGCTACAATTAGTTCAGGTTACTAAAGACTTACTTTTTCATGGGCTTGAAGCAAAAATGCTGGTTTGTCTTGCAGTTTCAGACAGGTTTGTGTGCTGCTGTGAAAGTGCTGCCTCTGTGTGTGCAATGGGCACAGAAGCAAATGGAAAAGCAATTGGTCTGTATGGCTGCATTTTTCTGAAAGTCATATTTTTTAACCAACAATCGCCAGATGATTTCAGAGTCCAGGAATTAAAAAAAGAAATTGCCACTGTTCCAAAATGCTGGAACAAGTGTGGTGTTACGCCACTACTCAAGAGCTAGACAAAGAAAGATGTGGTTTCAAAAGCTTTTTGAGCATTGTAATACAAGTCCTGGCTATCTAAGCCTGTATAACCTTCACAAAGTCTTCTTAGTTTTCATTTTGCAGTGTTTTGGATGCAAGCCAGAGGAATTTCACTTTGTTGGAGTTCTCATAGTTGTACTGGCTTACAATGATACGATTATACTCTTCTTACAAAATGCTTTACTCTGGGTAGTTTCTTCTTGCTTGAGTGACAGCATTAACGCCTGAGAGGGCAGAAACAGTTTCTGCCTTTACAATTTTTATCCTTTTTGGTTATTCTACATATTCAAATCCCTCTAAAAGCCAGGAAAGTTACTATTCCTCATTATGGAAGGAGGAATAATTTAGGTTTTTATCTTATCCTTTCACTACCAAGTGACTTAGTCCATATTTCTCCCTCCTATGCCTTAGTGTAAGTCATAGATAATCTAGGTAGCCATAGGGAGCTTTATGTTTTCAGACAATGTAGGAATATTTTCCAAAAATCAGAGGGCTTTAGACACCTGAGATGCTCTGAATCATCCTTTGTAGGTGCACGGCTCCGTCCACTGACTACACTGGGGAGAAAAAATTCTTTTTTGAGTCTTCTGAATCAGAGATCAGTCAGATTCTTAAAGAAGCAGCAGGAGGAAGATCAGGCGGGAGGTGGACCGTGGGTTCACCTCCTTCCTCAGAAAGGAAAAATTCCTGGGTTTTGTCCAAAGAAGCCCCACTGGTCCTCATGTCATGTGGGAACTCAGCTGCCAGCAGTGCAAAGCAGCCCCATTCAAGGCCCATAACACAAAATCTTTCTTATATGGGATGTGGTTTTTAATGATCAGAAGAGACTCTTGTAACCTATCAGTGTAAGTTGAGGATGGACACTTTGTTTTAGACCAAGGGTCTTTTTAGTCACATAGCCATCTTCTGTGGTGGTGCCTGGGGAAGAACAGCACAAGCCATTTCCACCCTGATGTGGTTCCCACCAACCACCTGTAATTAATTTTTCTGAGTACTCATGCAGCCCCCCATGTAACACAGCTTATTTAGAAATCGGAAGTTAACAAACATCTTCTACCAGCCTTTCCACAAACCTCGTTCTAACCCTCAGTGCTTCCTTATGCCCTATCTTGGAGCATGGTGACTCCAAAAATGGGAGTTTTCTTACAGCACTTTTCCAGCACATCTTACTCAGGTGGCTTCCCAGTGAGCTGCAAAGAGAAGAGCTCCTGCTAATGAAGATGGGGAGATCCCAACCACCAGCGGAACAAAGGGCTCTTTCAGATATTCTCTGCAGCTGGAAAATCTGTTGTGCTCATAGGAAAGTGACTACAATGCTTGGGGCCCCTCATGTTGTTTTTATCTGAAAGAGATTTGGTTAATCTGTGACAGAAATGCACCTGTTAAAAAGTTGACCTTTGCCTTAGAATCCATTGGCAATCTTGGTCATAAGCTTGGAACAGAGTGAGTCCCATATGCTCAGCACTCAAGCACGAAAACTGCTTTGTGGGACATTGCAGGCACCTCCAGGATTCAATCACCATTTAAACATTATCTGGGATGTTTTCTCCCCACGTTTGGGAGAAGAATTTCTAAATTTTTCCCTCATGGCTTTCATGGTTCAACTTCCTTTATCAGAGCTGAGCTGTCGCCTTTGAGGGAAAAACAGCTTTAGTAAAGCAATCAAAACAAAGGGATCTTCAGTAAAAGAAGAAGAAAAAAAAATCAGGGGAAAGAGCTGGAAAGCAGAGGCAGTGGAGGGAGGGCAGGAATCGTGGCCCTACAGCAGCCCTACAGATGAGCTGGGCAAGCACACCAGCACCCAGGGGCAGCCCTCAGATGCAGCTGGAGGTCCATGTCATATCTGCCGCCCCTTCGTGCTTCAGAGGAGTATGATGTCAGGCTCCTTGCACAGCTGAGAATCTGGACACCAAGCTCACTGATGGCTGCTCATGCTTGGTGCCTGTTTATGCAACCTCAAGCTACACCTCCTTTGCTTTTCTCCTTCCCAGATCCTTCCATTTGCTCTCACCATCCACTTTTTTCTCCTCTTACTATGCTGCCTTTTCATCACTCTCTTTCTCCTCTTTGTGCCACTACCTCATCACATCCTTTGCTCTATTTTTGACTCTGTCTCCTTGTGATATTTTTTGTTTCCTACACAAGAGCATAATCCAGTACACTGCTGATGCTTTGCTTCTGTGCTGCGTTGTATCTTTCTGAAAAAGAAGCCCTTCGCATGAGGGTCTGTGTTGTTATTTTGTTTCTGGATCACAAAACCTGCTCCCCATGGAGGCCTCTAGGCACTATGAGAATATAAACAGTGATAATTGAGCACTGACAGTGTGAAAGAGGTAGGAGAACTGACAACATGGGGCTGATATTTTGGGAACATGTTCAGCCATTAAGGAAAGGCTGCTGATATGTTTCTCGTGCAATTCATAGAATCATAGAATATTTAGGGTTGGAAAGGACCTTAAAATCATGTGGTTCCAACACCCCTGCCATGGGCAGGGACACCTCGCACTAAACCATGTCACCCAAGGCTCTGTCCAATCTGGCCTTGAACACTGCCGGGGTGGAGCATTCACAATCTCCTTGGGCAACCCATTCCAGTGCCTCACCATCCTTACAGTAAAGAACTTCTTCCTTATATCCAATCTAAACTTCCCCT